>QDEB01116287.1:0-12045 GCA_004193795.1 Asbolus verrucosus | reverse complement strand
AAAATAATATCCATGTTTTAAACTGGCTTAGGCATAGTTCCGATCTCAAGCCTATAGAAAATGTTTGGGGATTAATTGTAAAAAGAATACAAAGTCAAGTTATATGACCACGGAATGTTGAACAATTGCTGGAAATAATTAATGGTGGATGGGAAACCATTAGTAATGCTTACTGCAGGGATTCATATCATTCGTTGCCGCGTTGATTACAGGCGGTCATTCGTCGAAATGGTGCAAAGACTAAATATTAGAATAATGTAGAATTTTTAAAATTTTCACTTTTAATAAATATGTAGGTCATTTGTTGTGAAATTGAATTTTGTTTGACAATCTGTCAGATTGTTTCCAAGGGCTCATTTAGTACAATTACATTAATCAAATAAACATTGTCCCAAGATTTTTTGGCCGCGACAGTACTTCTATAAACTATCGAATTTACCATGTAATCTGAGCTCATGAAGTTGAGGTTGGGTTTTTATAAACTGACAGTGTTGACTCCATAATCTCTATTACTTTACTATTGGTGCAAAATGAGTTAATTTTGTAGTAAATCCAAAACTGCTGGGTTCTAACAGGGCGCATTGTCTTATTTTTTGTTTTAAAATGTTTAAACAATAATAATTATTGTTTTTATTAGATAATGTATCAGTTACTCGTCATGGCATTGTATCATTGTCATATTATTTGACTTCAATCAAAAAACCTTGTAAAAACTAAAAAATTACTTGACAAATCTGAAGTTTGAGTTAGCTAATGGCCATAAAAACGAACGATGGATACGCTGTGCGGACCGCAAATTAAAACTAACGTCACTTTTGACACACGTCAAATTTTTATCATGTGTCAGTCTAACCAAACAAACACAAATTTTTTCATTATGGGAATAATTTTTAGCTACTTTTTTAAGTATTTGTGAATTTCTTAGTTTTTGCACTTACGTTTTGCGTTTTTTTCCAGTACGAAAAAACATGAGCGTTATGTAGAAGATAAATGTAGAGAGATCCAAGCGTATACAGAGAATTCATCAGCCTTAAACGAAATCAATAAAGACCTCTTGATAAAATCGTTAACTAAAAGAGTTCAAGATTCGTTGGCTATTAAAGAAACAATTTTACCATTAGTGGAAGAAGAGGAAGAGATAGAGTTACCCGAATTAAGCGACGAACAATTAAGAGCGGTGAAGAAAGCTTTTAACGGTGACCCAAATGAAATTCTTACGAAGAAGTTTAACCTAAATGTCAGCAGAAGAGACATTCAAACGTTGGCCGGCCTTAACTGGTTAAACGATAACGTGATAAATTTCTACATGAACTTAATCATAGAGAGAGGAACAGACTCGAAATGGCCGAGATCATACGCGATGAACACATTCTTTTATCAAAAATTGTCCACAAGTGGTCCAGAATCGTTGAAACGTTGGACTAGGAAGGTTGATATCTTCGCTTACGAATTCATTTGCGTGCCGATCCACTTGGGGATGCACTGGTGTATGGCTATCATTAGTTTAAGAGGAAAAACCATCAAGTATTACGACAGCATGGGGAAAACGAATAATCAGTGTCTGAATGCGTTAAGAAACTACATAGAGTTTGAACATTTAGATAAAAAGGGTGAACACTTCAGTACAAAAGATTTTGTTTTGGAAAATGTGCAAGATATTCCACAGCAAATGAACGGAAGTGACTGCGGGATGTTTTCGTGTACATTTGCCGAATTCGCCACGAGAAAAGCGAAATTTACATTTCAACAAGAAGATATGCCCTACCTTAGGAAGAAGATGGTGGTTGAAATACTAACAGGACAATTATTAATCCAGTAGGATTATCAGACTATACCTAAAATTATTGTATATTTTATCAAAAGAAAGAAAGGATTACTCACCCACGATTTTTCTAATAACAAGCTGATATGTGTAGTGTTAAGACATCCATGATCATTGTTTAATTTTTCTGTTATATGTGATCATTTATTTTTGTGTAAACAATTACTATTAATTTAAAATTTGTCAGTCCACTTAATAAAAAAGAGATAATTTATTGATTTAGCTTGATAATCATTTTTATACACGCTATTTCTAATTAAGTAACTGGGTATAGAATAAGTCCTCTGAAAGGGATCGTGTATATTTAAAAAGATTAGGAATTCAAATAAATTGTTAGTTTGATGATGATTGTGTCATTGTATAAATATTTTCTTTCTTTTAGTTTTTCGTAGGGTATCCTGTATATGGATTCATAACTACTAACTCCACCCAGTATCTGTGATCTGATGTCTTTACTGCTGTCAAATTGATCCAAAATTGTGAACCTATGCTTCTTCCAAAAACTGCTGCTTGGTCTTAATTGGATGCCCAAATAATTGGAATTCAGGTGATTCGGGTACAGCTGTATGCACAATTGATGACCTGTCGCAATAGATAAATAAATAAAAATAGTGAAATGTTATGGAAGCCTACCTAAAACATACAAATCAGAACTTCTCATGTGAATACCATTTTTATGCAAAATTGGGCCGATTTTGGGAATTTGCCAGTAGTAAGTGTACACTTTTTCGCCCTTTAAGGTGAATATGGTGCCATTAAATCTGGATATTTCCGTCCTTTCCCATGATCTCTCTCGAGTCACCGTTTCAGTTACGCTGGCGATATTTCCATCATCAAATCGATTAGTATCGCCGCTTTTTTCGTCATAACTAAAATACTCATAATCGTCATTTGTTTTCACCGTAACCCCCCTCTCGTTGGCCAGCAATGTTTTGATGAAATCCAGTTCTTGAAGGATTTTTCTTTCAAATTGTTTAAACTTATGCTCCAATTGTTCTGAAAATGTTCTACCTTGTTTTTCAGGAATTACAAGCAATTTGAGACTCACTTGCTGTGCAGACCCCTTTTAGTTGTCTTTTGACGGTCGCATTTGCGGATGTTTGAATTTCGTGAGTGATAATTTTGCAAATAGCATGTTGGGTCTCTTCAACGATGTCGTCCGGTGAGGGTGAAACTATTTTTTTTTCTTATTTACTGTTTAGTATCGATCAAAACTTACCTGGTGGCACACTATTAGAAAATACAATTTTTGCAATTGACACACTAATAACAATTGTAACACATACACAGAACATTTTACACGTGGCTAATTCGGAGTGTAACTAATATCTGAAATTATAATATAGGTCTGTCGAATTATTTTGTAATTTAGGCCTAAAAATACTCTTAGTTGTTTGCTGTTTGTCTTCCGTTGATCAACTCTTCCTGGCCCAATTCCGATGGAAACATTACAGTTGAAATAGATAATATACAGTGTGTTGCGTAAACTAGACTAAAATACAACGATTTCTATTCTTGAAACTTTCATTGTAGCTTGTTTTTAAAACAAAACAGTTGCAGGTTCAGTTTTCTTTGATTTCTTCGTTTATTGTCACTGATCCTTTCCAATTTTTCAGATATATGCCCAAATAAAGGAACATGATACTCCAACCATATAACATTGAGAGAAATAAGATCCTTTGGAACCATGTCAAATATTTGAAAACTGGATATATCCACACATTGTGTTCGAAATAAATATTAAGAAACCTAAAATCCTCTTTTATTACCTTGTCACCTGAAGCTGTACAGTATTTCTACTGCCATATCACCATACAGGTTTGTACTTACATAACTTGGTAAGCAATCACGAATGCTGTTAGTATCACAAGCGCCTTCCAAAATTTTACAAAATCATATTTTTTCGGTAAACTCATTTCGATTATAAGTGGTAATACGATCACAGAGTGTATTGCATGATTCAGCCATGAAGGATAATTTTCATCCACACATTTAGGGCATACTAATTTTTTGTCCATGACATAAATACTCCAAAATGTTAAACAGACCAGCAGAGTACAAGGGAGAACAATAGCTGAAAAAAGGTAATTTCTAATCACTCGCACAAATTTACTGGGTTTCATAAAGCGGAATAATAATCCTGTTAATTCGTCAAAAACTGCGATGATAAGGAAACAAATTTGAGCAGCCTGAAACGGACGAAACCAAATTTAGATAAAATTTTGCATTTAAATTCGAATTTACGAAATTCCAGCCGGTGAAATAGACGTTGCGAATTTTTTTTTTTAATAAGAATGTTTCTGATAGAGTATCGACATCGTATGTAGAATTTTCCTTAACGACAAAATAATAAAATACTAGAATTGATGTATACAATGTTATTCTGGCATATTTTCTCAGCATCTTCGTGCTGAAAATGGTGGTTAAGTTTTTTTGTTTCGTCATTCTATATCTACTATTTGTAACTTACGGAATTTGTTAACCAGTAATTTAGTCCAGAGTATGCATACTGCAATTAGTAATTCTTTAATTAAAATCAATTTGTAACAATTTCTGTTAATTATACACAAATTCTGACATGTGTTTGACATCCATTGTCACAAAATCGATGACACATGTTTATTTGAAAAAACGATAACACTTTAAACAAATAATGGTATCCATAAAATTAAAACTGCTGTTAGTAAAATTAAATCAATTAGATTACATAGTAATCAAACAAACATAATTAAACGAAAAACAAGATAATAATAATAAATAAACGAGAAATAGAGCAAGTTTTGTAATTTAGTTTAGGTCAGCTGTATAAAAAAATAAATTTTTATTTTTTTGTTTCAGATTTTTAAATTATAAACATACTTTTGAATACTAGAATTTTTGAAATAATAAATTAAAATATAGTAAAAATTGCAAAATTTTAAATTCCACTTTTTAATCGTGGCTAGCTTGGTGCAAAAACAAATAAAGTCAGAAAATTGTAACAAATACAGTCCAGGAACTTCCAAGTAAATATAGATAACATATTTTAATATCTATTTCTGTCCTCTCCTCCTCTCCTAGAATGTAAAATTTCTTTATGCTCATATTGTTTTTTAATGTAATAAATAAATGAACTTTGAATGCATTTTTGTGACATCAACAAAATTGTGTATTTACTGGTTTTTGTGGTATGCAGAATGGTAATTCTGAATCAATAAAGAAATAAGTACATCAGAAAAAAACTTTCATGTTTATCAATTATCACAAAAAGGAAGGTCAAAGTCGCCTCCACGGGACATTATAGTAAACAATATATGCTTGAAGTTCATGTTAAATCATTGTTTGAAGGTTCTCAAGTTGAGGTCTTTCCCGAGAAGCTTCGAACCTCCCCAACAACGATTGCGCAACTATTTGCTTATGTAGCTAGCTCCATACATCTAACAGTAGTGAGATGTAATTCTTCATTGTTAAAAATTACAACAAAACATGCGGTGGGAATTATAAAATCAATGAACTTAAGTGCAGGATAGTATTAGAAAAATATTGATATTTTAATTTAATTTTAATTTTAATGGTCAATCGATAATAAAATTCGCAAAAATCAGTTTTCAAAAAAATTAAATTGATTTTTTTAATTGAAATCATTATGATATTGATAAGTGATGATACTTCTTACATTTAAGGAAAACTATACTGATAACGCAAGGACACGGCTTTATGCTGAATATTAAACATAAAATGTTTTTTTTTAATTCGGTATTCTTTTATTATTGAAAGTTGACGCACTAAAATTTTGTGATAATTAATTGAAATAAATCTTAAAAATTAAAGGCTTAAAGGATGCGAAAATACTGAACAGTTGGGGTAACATATTTATTCGACAAATCTTTGCTTTAAACGTTTATTCACGTTACGGCCTTCAATCAGATCGTTGAACTGTAGAAACACAAATAAAATCTTTGGAAGTTGTATTATTTATCGTTATTTTCATGGTTATCTCGTTATCGTGTTTGCGTAAATAATTCGAAATTATCGCGGGTTTACTTGCGGTTGGTAAAGCAGATAACTGCACCCTGCTCCAGTTTAAGAAACCGCAAATCGAAAAAAGCGAAACTCTTTCCAAGGCAGCGGAGCGCACTTTGTGTTGGCACTCCTGCCCATCTAATAAAGACTGCCTTGGGATCCTTATGACTGTCTCATACTGTCAAATGTGTCCATAAATCGGAAGAATTCAAGCAAAATAAAATAATTTGTGATGTATAAAGTGAATTTTTGATACTCGCCGGTGTAACAAAGCAAAAGGGCCGATAAATCGTCTTCAGTCTGTACACGGAAAAAGAAACAACCAACTAAAAACGTCACTCCTCCAAGCAAATTTTTCTTTTTTCCAAGACATCTCAAGAATGCCGCTGTTCGGAAAGTCGCAGAAAAGCCCCACTGACATCGTAAAAGCCCTAAAAGAAGCTGTGAATTCTTTGGAGAAAGGCGATAAGAAAGCAGAAAAGGCCCAAGAAGATGTCAGTAAAAATTTAGTTTTAATCAAAAACATGCTGTATGGTACGTCCGATGCGGAGCCCCAGACTGACATAATAGTCGCCCAGCTGGCCCAAGAACTCTATAATAGTAATTTGTTGCTTTTGCTAATACAGAATTTGCATCGAATTGATTTCGAAGGGAAGAAGGATGTCGCCCAAGTGTTTAACAATATTTTACGGAGACAAATCGGGACTCGATCGCCTACCGTTGAATATATCTGTACTAAACCAGAGATTTTATTTACTTTAATGACTGGGTCAGTGTTTCCGACACGGTAATGAAAACTAGCCTAACCGAAGTTTTGTTTTTAGATATGAACTTCAAGAAATTGCCCTTAATTGTGGAACAATGCTGCGTGAATGTGCTAGATATGAAGCTTTGGCCAAAATTATGCTTTATTCGGAGGATTTTTATCATTTTTTCAGATACGTGGAAGTGTCTACTTTTGATATTGCATCAGACGCTTTTTCTACTTTTAAGGTAACTTTCCAATAAAATCAATATGAGCGACGTAATTTCGTTATTTTAGGAATTGTTGACCCGCCACAAAATCCTCTGTGCAGACTTCTTAGAAGTTAATTACGACAAAGTTTTCAGTCACTACCAACGTTTGTTGAATTCAGAAAATTACGTCACACGCCGCCAAAGTCTCAAATTGCTTGGCGAATTGCTTCTTGACAGGCATAATTTCACTGTGAGTCATCTTTTGTAATCTAATCTATTTGCTATTTTATCTAGGAAGTGATTTGTGTAATTATTATCAGTGGATGAGTTTGTAGGTCAGTTTCTCCTCTTAAGTGCTTCTAGATAAAAAAAAAAAAACTACCATTTACAGTGTTACCAACTCACTTCTATGGTTTCATTTTAGGTGATGACGAGGTATATATCCAATCCAGACAATCTTAAACTTATGATGAATATGCTTAAAGAACGATCTAGGAACATCCAATTTGAAGCCTTCCACGTATTTAAAGTAATAATCGTCAAATAATGACGAAAACGTACTTATAATTTTCTTTAACACAGGTGTTTGTGGCAAATCCAAACAAACCGAAACCAATTCTGGATATTTTGCTTCGTAACCAAGACAAACTAGTAGATTTCCTTATGAAATTCCACACAGATAGGGCGGAAGACGAACAATTTAACGACGAAAAAGCATACCTCATTAGGCAAATTAAAGAACTAAGGCCGATGCCTGGGCATTAACAATTTTCCTAACACTTTAATAATTATTGTTATATAATATATTTTAATTTTTTCCCTCAGCCGTTACCAAGATTTAAACCCATGGACTCATATCAATTTATATATATTTTTTGCTAATTTCTATATTTTCGTGTCCATTATTTTAAATTTTCGTAACCGATTTATCTTTCATCTAATCGTTTCCGTCTCCAGTTGGGTATTTTTAGTTTCTCCAGTGCTCAATCTAATAAAAAGTGACAGTAATATTCTGGGTGATTTTTTTAATTTTTTATTTGTTATTAGTTAACCCAACGCAAAAGATGTTTAGATTCATTTTATAGGGTCGGTAAAAATATATTAAGTGTATTTATGATATATTTATACAAATATGCGATTATTGTTGTTAAGTGTATAATTTATTATGAGATATGCAGAACAAACCGTTTCAAGAACTGAATTGCCTAATAAATCAAACCCGAAATAATTTGTTCTGCTCCTTATAATTTTTTCTATTATCCCCCTTGCCCTCTTAATCGTTTATTTCTTTTTATTTTCGGCTTTAGCAATAATTTCTATTTTACTGACTTACTTAAGTGTATTTTTGGTTTTTGTAAAATAAGTCTAGTGTTAGCTAGTTTAGTAATAAATTCTGTAAATCCATTAATTCAATTAAAAAAAATAGTGGGGTGCCTATAAATGCTTATGGGTAGTTTTAAAACAATTAATCTTATTAGAAATTAGGCGACCATCCATTGGGAGATGTTGGCAGAAGTGTGGCGCAAGAGCTTTCGTTGATTATGGTCACGACAATGTATCTCCCCAATAGCTGAAGAACTGTTGATGGGGGGTTGTAATTACTAATAAGATCTATTCTTAGCATACTTAAAGTTTAAAAAAATGATAGGATACCTAATACAATTCTAAATCTTATTGAAATTAATAGTTTTATAAAAAGAATTTCTATTGGAGGAATTAAAAAATAAGTAAAGTGGATTGTTATTTCACTCCAGGAGGTATGTAGCATAAATTCTTCAGGCACTTGTTCAAGCATTCAAACACGTTTTCGCGACGGTCGCGCTGTAATGTTACTGGGAAAACTACAAAGTTCACCTTATTTTCCATACGATTTAGTTATTTCTGATGTGTATTTTATTGTATTTGTTTTAAATGATATATATATGATTTACACAGAAATTTGGAATCAATACATTCTTTTAGATGATTGCAGTTTCTGTTCAGCATACCTGGCGCATGTGCGCATGTCACATTTAATCTAACCTCTCATTCTCACGAGTAATGCGAAATGAAAATAACATTTCCCAAACCACGCAATTGTCGAAAGGAGCAGTCGTGAACCTTTAAAATCTGTTAAATGGGTCGCGATCGTTGAGCGAGGTTGGACTGAAAGTGAAAGACAAGCCCCAAATCACGTCGTAACTTGACGTTTTTTTTGTGTAGTGGGCTTTCGTCACAAAAAATTGAAAATCTGCACAATGTCAGTCACACCCTTCATAATGCTGTTAGAATTTGTGTTGGCACTGTGTAAATTAATGCGGAGGGGTCGTCAAGTGGTTCTTTTGGTCACTGTTAATCACTCGAGGGGTGAATTTGTGGATACACAAATTTGAAACACTTGAACACAACTTTCAAATATGGCGGCATGGCGCATGAGCACAGTGTCGCCAACATAAGAAACGAAAATCCCGCAAGATCGCTGGTGATTTGTGTGCGTCGTTTTAAAACCCACAAAAATAATTAAATTCGTGGTCCAGGTTTCGATTTTTCGTAATTTTATTTGGTGTTGTATCGCTTGTGGGGGCTCAAATTGCGTGCGTTTAGAAAATGGTGCTTTTGCGTCTCAAGTGCGTGCCATAGTGAACTTTGTTCCGTTAATGGCTGTCAAAATGTTGAACCATGTTGTGTGAAGAAATAAAAACAATAATAATTCCCTGCTGAATAATTGCGTAATCTGCAGCAAGACTGTTACGAAATGAAGAAATAAAAAGCCTCCAAGTAAGTGAAGTTTTTACGCGTCAAGTTCGAAGAAGAGAAGTCAGTGTTTGTTGCTGTTTGGAAATTATGTGAAAATGCCTGCCCCCAAACAAAGAAAAATCGCCCTGATGGGCTACCGTTCCGTCGGGAAATCGTCGTTGAGCATGCAGTTCGTCGAAGGTAAATTCATCGAGTCGTACGACCCCACAATCGAGAACACCTTCAAGAAGTCCCTACGTATCAACTCCACGGATTACGAACTGATCCTGGTGGACACCACGGGCCAGGACGAGTTCTCGATGTTTCCGTCGCAGTACAGTCTGGATGTTCACGGTTACGTCCTCGTTTACAGCATTGAAAATTTGAAATCGTTCGAAGTCGTCACGGCGCTGTACGACAAACTCGTAGACATCACAGGGAAAACCTACTTCCCCTCGGTTTTGGTCGGCAACAAGTCGGATATGCACAAGTGCAGAGAGGTGCCGGCGGAAGACGGACGTAAACTGGCCGAAAAGTGGAAAGCCACCTTCTTGGAGACGTCCGCCAAACACAACGTTTCGGTTTCTCAGGTTTTTCAAACTTTACTAAATGACATCGAAAGAGCTGACGGCAACGAGAAACCGAACTGTAGCATCAATTGACTTGGGCTCATTTTTGTCTTTTATAGCTAACTTAGGAGTAATGTGCGAAAGACTGGACTTATCGGTTTATCTGTACATTGTTATATCATTTTTAATCAAAAGTGGCATAGATTTTGTATCTATATTTTTATAAAAAACACTTATCTAACTCTGTCTAATGTCCTGAGATGCACAATGTGCGTGATTTTTCTCTTGTCATTAACTGTTCTTTCTTTAGCGATAAGCCTAAGTGATAATAATTGTAGTTTTTAAGAATAATTTTTTCCTTCATTTACTGTCAAATAGTTACGTGCTGCTACATAGATTTAAAACTTGTTATTAAAAGTCATTGGTGAACATGTACAATTGTTGGGGTGACAAATTTCATATTTTCTTAAACTTACCGCCACAGAAGGGTGAAATTATACATAAATCTGTAGATTTTAAGTGTTACTATAGCTCTATTTGTATTTATTTCCTATAATATGTAAGTAAATCAATTTTTCTATGGAGGGTTCCGTCGTTGGAGAAAATCGTGCAATTATGGTGCCCTCCGAAAGGATTCCCAGTGTTCTTTGCATTTGCGTCCAAGGTCATTTTAAGTATCGGTCAAAATTTCATACAAAAGTGGCCGGGAATTGGTCGATACTTGAATGAATTTTCGTTTGTCACAAAAATGCAAATTCAATTTTTGTATAAAATTACTAGTTTCAAATTATACTTTCATCTGTTATTGTGGTGTAAACTTAATTGTTTGTATTAATGTATGATATACCAGATTAAAAAAAAAATAATAAATTGGATACTTTATTTTATTCGCTCTTTTATTTCAAAAGAGTGGCATCAAGGTTTCGTTGTGGGTTAAACAGGCCACGTGAAGCATCATCATGTTACAAACGGTTCCGGTTGGCCGGAAATGAACTAATTTTCATTAATTTTTTTGTTAACATTGCTCGCAGAAAATTACATGAATGTGAATAGGATCATTGTATAAAAACATTTTATTGTAATCGAACGAAGCGTAACTATTTTCGCTGGAGATTAGGTCGGGGCAGTTTAGAGGTAATTTTGCATTTTTTATTGCGCAGAGGGGATTTCCCACGTCGCAAAGGCGGGGGTTTCCCGAGAATTTTATCTTATCTGGTAACCTTGAGTTGAATGTTTCCAGTTTTCTCTGTACACAACCAAAAGTGTTGATTCACATATTCTCAGTCTCAAGCTCGAATGTAAACTCTAAATTCGTTTTTTAAGTGCCACCGCCTGCTGCCGAGGCTGAGCAGAAAGCACTCAATAAGCGTCCACAAAAAAAATCCATTAACGCCTTATCAAGATGGCGGAATTTAATTTGCCAAAATGAATAGGAAAATGTGATTGTGGCCCGGCGATAAAATGAATTGATTTTATTGTATTTCAATTACGTGGAATTTTATTAAGGATAAAGTTAAACGATTTTGCCCATTGAGAAATAAAATAGCATTAGCGAGGTATTCTTTGGAGTTTTAATTTAATTTATTGTGAATAAAGGTTCAAATTTTGCGGATAAACGGTTCCTCTCCTGGTAAAATTGAATTACGCTAAAAACCGAACACACTTAACCCACCTTTACGGTTACCTTTAACATTTGCCAGCAGCTGCAGTTAGGATAGTAGAGATTTCGATTAATGGGGCTGCTATACGAAACCAGTTTAAATTTCTGGCAGATAAAAGTACATTTCAGATGTAGCGGCCTTGGCACATTTTTGTATTTTTAATTATGTAAAGAATATAAAGGATGATCAAAAATTATTTTCATCAGGAGCAGTTTAGGAAAGCAAAAGCAACCTCTTCGATTATTTGATACAGTTATAATTAATTCTGTTTTTGACAAGTGTTAAATTTTGTATTTGCATTTACTAACATTACATTATA
>QDEB01116222.1:34231-55087 GCA_004193795.1 Asbolus verrucosus | reverse complement strand
CTGTGGCGTTATCCTGTTAAAAGTGATGATTCACTATACACATGACGATTTTCTGTCGACCAAGTTCTCATGCTGAAGGAATTGCCTCCATAAGACTTCTGATGTTCTCTTTTGGGTCTACCTGCACTCTTTCTCTTGTCAATTCTTCCAGTTTCTCTAAAGACAGCTACAAAATTTTTCACAGAAAAATAAATGTTTTAATAAAAAAACTAACAGTGTCACCAGAAAAACGTTTCCGAAATTCCTCAAAGCAACCTTGTGCAGAATAGCCATTCTCCATTTTCTAGTTTTCCAAAATAAGATTCCAAAAGAACTGATTTTTTAAGAAAATGAATAAGGAAATGATAAAATCGAATCGACAACAAAAAGTTCATAGGCTCCTGCAATCAAGTTCTTGATTGATCTCTGTACAATAAAACGATAAGGTAACTGAAATAAAAAATAAAAATAGTTTTTTTATTAAAGGTTCTTAGGATCGAAAGTAAAAGTTATTAAATTTGACAATGAACTTTAAAGTTATGGTAAAGCATAGTGCCAATACTATCAATTTTTCTAGGCCGACATCAATTGCCCCAAATTTCATTCACTAGATTCAGCTTAATCGTAAAATTAAATTTAGTCATGTTTCGATGTTCCTGGGAATGCACGTTATGACCGTGTACGTGACCTAAAATTTTTGAACGAATTATTAAGCTTAAATTATGGATTTTATTATTTGTTTGAAAAAAATAATAATTTTGGCTCTCCGCTAAATATTTACACAGTCCGAATGAAGTCAGTTTATATGATAAATGATTTAAAATCAAATTTATTTAGAGGAAAGTTTCGAGTGGGTGTTGTTACTTAATTAATGTAATGTGACAACATTGCAATGTAACATGCACAAAGAAAATTGATTTTGGGCCAAAAATCTTTTTGAAATAATAATTTAGAACTTTATGTATTCAATAAAATATTTTACAGGATCGCTCATAACACACTCATATTTTAATTTAAGATCATCTTCTGGCGCTCTTGGCATCAATTTCTGCTTAAAAAAATATTTCAGAATTTATTGTGTTTTGAGCCAGGTGCGAAAACCGATCATGTCAGAAGAGATTCGTCAAAGGGTTACGAATTTTGTTATTTTCGGCCCACCATCAAAATAACATATTTTTGTGTATTTATAAACCTTCAGGTTTTCAGCCTATTCCTGCACGGCTGAAAACTCGAGGTCAGGCGAGGTCCTCGCCTTGGAAAATTGAAAATTCGGAATTTCCTGGCTCCTTAAACTGAAGATAAATGTAAATGTTGGCAAAGGTCGCGATTCCATCAATGGAGTATCAGTCAAACCTCGAGTTTGGCAAGTTCAGCCCACTTTTCGGACAATTACCGCAAAAATTTCGGGCCTATTTTGCGAGCTTAATCTGGCTGAAAAATAAACCGTTACAGAATCCAATTTACATTAACCACGTGAACGTGTAACTTTAATCGACTCTCTCCAAACATTATTTTTAGGACTGGAAATAATTGCGTGGAAAGAGCATTTTCAGCCTAGGCCAGAAGCGAAAATTCTCCCCGACGTTTCGGCGTTTTCGCGGCCTTGAAATGGGCGAGCGCCGAAGCAGGTTGCTGAAACGACCATCCCGAGGCTGAAATGTAGTTTTTTCAGCGTGAGAATGTTGAATGAACGGCGAGCTCGCTCCGTCGCCTCCTGAAATCAAATGTGAACTATTGGGTGAACGTACCCTAGATCCCCACCTTCCCTATCCCAAAAAGAGCTGCTGAAATCCCCGCTCGTCCCTCGGGAGTTGTATGTATTTCTAGCTGTTCTGGTGGTCATATCCCGACTCCCCGTGCCTAAAAAGGTAGACTGACCAGCTTGTAACGCCATTGGCGATTGGCCCGAAAGTCGGGCCAATTGCGGAGCTCGACACATTTCAGGATCTGGTTGCCCACATTTATATCTTGTGTCAGAAGCATTTCCTCGTTCAGAACGCCTTTCGAACGTAAGTGGTCCAGAGCGCTGCCCCATCAGTGTGTTATCCTTACGTCCATCCCAAGGATTTTTTTATTCGAGGACTGTGAAGTGGTTTTGTTAGTGCATTGTGAACGTGTGCAGTTCTACATAATCGCACACTATAGTGTCATACTAGCTCTGATTCCAGTGCTGTGACACCCAGGATTGTAAAACGAGTGGTTGGTGCTTAACCTGTGCTAGTATGACACTAGAGTGTCATCCCCATCCACCTCTACACCCCGAGTGCTCTCTGTGCGACTTACACACACACATACAGACATGCAACAATTTCCATTTTAGCCAAATTACATAATAGCTGAACCGAAAAACAACACGTGTATTTGTGGAAACATGTGCCAGCCATATTGCATATTTCGAATGACTGTCACACCTTACATGGCGGACTGGACTCCTTGGATCGTGCTCGGGCTATTTTTATAATTGGGGCGTCAATTCGAATTTGATTCAGCACCAACCGGACTTGATCAATTACTGAAATTCGGGCCTTTAGTTGATGAACGACTTCGGATTATTCGGATTTTTGAGTTACGCAACAGTTGCCAAATGGCCCGACGATGTCTTGGCACCGCTTTATTAGTCGTTCGTTTTCGTCTAGGAACTCGAGTGAAGCCCGATTTAGTTTGCCACAAATTCCCGGACTATTTTTGTGCCATTCTAATTTTAACTGCTGCATGTCTCGCTTATTTTAAAGTCGTTTTGGCAAAACATGGCTTTGATGAACTCGAACCTTCGATGCAGCAGGGTAATGAAACGCGAAGGAGAAAGCACGCTTTAGATTTTAAATACAAGTACAGTCAGTCGTTGACTTCAATTTTTTTATAACTCATTTTAAATCCCAATCAAAGCAATAATTTAATAATTAAAATACGAAAATTTCATCGTAATCAAGAAATAGATACAGTTTTGGTTCACCCTCTATAACAATGATACACTTTTGAGTAGGTGTCAGAAGTGGGAGTTTTGCTTACATTTATTAGGTCAGTTACGTAAGATAAGAATGTGTTAACATTATTATAAAGATAGATCTTAATATAAACTTTATATACATGGTGAATCATCAAAGAATATTTTTAAATAATTTTGAAATTTGGAAATAAGACACACATGCAATATTGGGACTGTGATAATTTTGAATTTTAACTTTCAAAAATGAATTTTTTTTGATAAATGACACTTTAAACTGATAAAGTGTCATTCATCAAAAAAAATCTACTCTTACATAACTGTATGTAAGAGCAGATTGAAGTGCTTGTAAAGGAAAATTTGAAAATGCCATCTGTATTATGCGATCAACTAAGTAGTCCAAATACTGGAAAAAAACTACATTTTGGCAACACTGGCAACTCAAATTTTACATCGCTCTATTAATAAAGAGTACATTTAAAGAATAAGAAGTAAGATATATACAGGGTGAAAGGTGTACTTAATTATTTAATAATAATGCCTTCAATTTGTATAGACAAAGGTGATTACTTTTCAAGAGATATTGTATTTTTTTACATTAAATTATAGTATTTTTGAAATCATTTCTTTTGATGTTAATTTGAAATAAGATAAATAGTAACAAAGTTATGACATGTTGCAGATTGAAAAAAAAAAACGACGTATACAGGGAGTCAAAACTAATTAAGGGAGTTTCAAAACTAATTAAAATAACATTTAAGAACTCAGTATATAAGAAATGATTCAATATCTCTTTGCACAGAAGACTTGATTAATTAATTATTGATAGAGCAAAGATTATTTCAAAATGTACAAAATTAATTAACAATTAAAATTAAATTTAAATCTCATGTCAAACTATTATTGATTTTCAGATATCATTAAGTGGTCCCAGACTAGGACATTGTTGTTGGTATAAAGTTAATAACACCGCCATCTTTATATTGGTAGAAACAAGATACTAAAGAGGGTACACTCACGTCTTAAATTTTTGAAAATTTGATAATTGCTAACAACTTCCAACTTCAAAAAGACAACAAATTGAGGAATTTAAACCAATGAAAATTTCATCCCTCTAAAACCATTAAATGGTTTTAGCGACACTAATAATTAAATTTTGGCCATACTCACGTTATTTGGCTGTGAAATCGCTGTGACCTTGAAGCGCTTGCGCTAAGCATATTGTTGATGTTATTAGAAAATGTATTACAAAATAAGACTTATTTAAAGCAATTTTTCTCAACAGTATCTGATTTTGTAATGCCACTAACTGAATAATAGCACAAACATTTCAAGATCACAACGCATTCATGGGCGAATAGCACATGAGCAAAAAATGATTCTGTTTTCATAAAAAGTTACGCTTTTAAAGAAATAAGTTTTAGTATGTCAATAATTAATACTCTTAAGTGTAATCATTCAGTCAAGTTCTAATGCTTAAAATGTGAAGGTCGATTAAGAATTAGAATTACGTTTGGAAATGCGGGGGTGAACTTTTGAGAAACTAACTCTGTATATAANNTTTTTTTTTTTGTATTGAGTCACATAAAATTGAAATTAGGTAATATATTACAGACTTATTTAACATAAGAGTTTATTATGCTAGTAGCAACATTTTAACATTTAGGATTTAAGTTGACATGTTTAGATTCAAATTTTCCATTGAATTCCATTCTTGTAATGATTATTAGTGCAGCAGACATAAAGTAAAAGGACTAATTCGAGTTTAAATTTTTAAAATATTTTTAACGCTTCGCTCGTCATCTGTTGCTACAAAGTTAAATTTAATTTTAATTTTAATAACCAAACTTACTCCAAAAATTAATTTAAAAAAATTAGATTTGACTACTTGAGTCAAATTCAAAATAAGCAATCTATATATTTTTGACCATCATTTTGTCATATATCTCTTTGAAGTTTCAGTTAAAATTTGACTCTTAAATTCCAAAAAAAGCTTAGTGATGACGCAAAAAATATTTAAAAAACACCAAAATTTTTGTCAAAAATGTTAGAATTTGTGGGTCTATAATTTTAGATTTTTTAAAAATGTCTTGATAAGAGTTTTCCTTTTTCGTGTGAATGTTTGATGCAAGTGAACCACTTCCAGTTCTCCCTCCTTTCTTGTAAAATTTTAATCTTTCGACTTTTTTGCAGGAAGGCTCTAGGGCTGTATTACGTGTCTCGATAGCCCCAGAAACGTCCGCCAGCCATGCCTAAGGTCGAAAAATATGAGGGGGAGGACCCAGATCCGACCCCATACTTGTTCGTTTCTCTGGAACAGAAACGTATTGATCAAACTAAGCCCTACGATGCCAAGAAATCATGCTGGGTGCCGGACGAAAAGGAGGGTTTCGTGCTTGGCGAAATCAAGGGAACGAAAGGTGACCTCGTCACCGTTGGTATCCCTGGAGGAGAGGTAATATTTCACTACACAATTAAAAAAAAATCTGAGAGCAAAATGTCTCATTTTGCTCTTGCATTTTTTGGTTGATTTACACAATACACAAAATAAATGCCGCGCGGATTAAACGTTTTTGTGAGAATAGGAGAAGTCATTCAAAAAGGATCAGGTGCACCAAGTGAATCCTCCGAAATACGAAAAAGTCGAAGATATGGCCGATCTGACCTACTTGAACGAAGGTGCCGTCTTGCACAACTTGAGGCAGAGATACTATTCGAAACTGATCTACGTAAGTGTCCCAGACAGTTATTAAACGTCCATTTCTTTTTATACAGGAAAAGAACTTCAAAAAGGAACAAGTGACCCAGGTGAACCCGCCCAAGTACGAAAAAGCCGAGGATATGTCCAATTTGACATACCTTAACGATGCTTCCGTATTGCATAATTTGAAGCAAAGATACTATAACCAACTTATTTATGTAAGTCGACGAGGCCTTCAAGGTCGACGTCTTGTGCTAACCCGAACCTCTGGAAAAAACGGCAAACTCCGTCCAGAGCAACAGTGGATGACTACTATCAAGATATCAACTTTTAGTTACCACCAGTATCGTACATACTTGGTTTTTTAGATAGATAGATTTTTTAGATGATTTTAGATTAGTAGAATATATGTTGTGTGCTCCTTCATGGATTTCATCAAACAACCGGCACTAGAACGTGTTTGGTCGATTTTTGTGTGATTTAGCCCCCTTTCTGTTTTAAAACCCTCCATCTTTGATAGAAATCAGCACCAGGTCGTGCTGACCCAACCCTATAAGTTGCTACTAACAAAAAACTAATTGCATCTGAATTTATAGACTTATTCTGGTCTCTTCTGCGTCGCCATCAACCCCTACAAGCGCTTCCCTGTATACACGAACCGTTGCGCCAAGTTGTACCGTGGTAAGAGGCGTAATGAAGTGCCACCCCACATTTTCGCCATTTCTGACGGTGCCTATGTAAACATGTTGACCAGTAAGTTAACCTGAGCCGCCCCAAATCGTTATTCTAACAATCCTCTTTTCCAGACCACGAAAATCAATCTATGTTGATTACGTAAGTAGCTCCATCAAGTTTCACGGTTTTGTTTAACTTGCAAATTCTTAACCAGTGGTGAGTCTGGTGCCGGAAAAACTGAAAACACGAAGAAGGTAATTGCCTACTTCGCCACTGTCGGCGCTTCGACCAAGAAAACCGAAGAGCAATCCAAGAAGGGTAACTTGGAAGATCAGGTCGTACAAACTAACCCTGTACTTGAAGCCTTTGGTAACGCCAAGACCGTCCGTAACGATAACTCCTCTCGTTTCGTAAGTTGTTGGACTCGGAAGGTTTTAAAATGCTAACCACTACTCCTCTAGGGTAAATTTATCCGTATTCACTTCGGTCCAACTGGTAAACTGGCTGGTGCCGATATCGAAACTTGTAAGTTTTAAAGACGTTGCCAAATGTTGACGGCTAAGCCCAAATGTTTGCAGACTTGCTTGAGAAAGCTCGTGTCATCTCCCAACAACCTCTTGAAAGATCCTACCACATCTTCTACCAAGTTATGTCCGGAGCCGTCAAGGGGCTTAAGGGTAATTCTCTCCTTTCCAGTTTTCAAAATTTCAGTCAAAAAATTCATTTATTTATTCACTTCGTTGATCTAATATTTTATTGTCGATTTAGAACAGTGCTTACTTTCAAACGACATCTACCAATATCAATACGTGTCTCAAGGCAAAATTACAATTCCCAACGTTGATGATGGTGAAGAATTGCTAGCCACAGATGTAAGTGGGTGAAGGCAAATAAAAGCCCCCACAACTACCTAATGTTCGTGTTTAAAGCGGTTTTTGAGACTCCGAATTGGGCAAATTGAAGGGAGACACAATTTGCCCAATTTCTTTTATGTTGTACTGTACTGTATGCGTTATGTACAATGTTGTTATCATTCTCGTATCCTTTAACCCCCAGAAATGTGTTTACTGTCTAACAACATCACTGACTACTACTTCGTGAGTCAGGGTAAAACCACAATTCCCCATGTCGATGATGCTGAAGAACTCCAAATCACCGACGTAAGTCCTTCGTCTAATACATCCACCACCTTCGTGTTTTTTGTGTTCTTTTTCTATGTAGTTCTTGTAGTTAACAGCCTTTTCGAAGAGCAGTACCTAGTATTCAATATACTTGAGTAAAATTCTGAAAATTAGGTGTAGCTCCTTTTTGATATTTACATGATTGTTAATTACCAAACGGATTTGTCTTCATTCTGGGAACTGCACTTTTTTTTACTTCATCTTCATTTAATTGTTAAAAAGCGATTTCTTCATGATTTCGACATGCTTACTTTTAATGGCATTACCACTTTGCGTCCCAGAGTAAAGTAATAATCCCAAATATTGTTGATGCGGAGGAATTTGAACTAAAAGCTAAAGAAATGTTTAATCTAAAAACTAAAAAAATCTCTGCAAGTAGCTGGTAGTTATCTTTTCAAGCTATAAGAAACTAACTCGAGGGGGTAAGTGTAGAAAGCAGTGTCTTAAAGCTTGCCCCAGATTCGTTAGTGACGGTTCTAATAATCTCGATATCCAAACAGCAAGCCTTCGACGTCTTGGGCTTCACCCAAGAAGAGAAGGACAACATCTACAAAATCACCGCCGCTGTCATGCATATGGGTTGTATGAAGTTCAAACAAAGAGGTCGCGAAGAACAGGCTGAACCTGATGGTACCGAGGTGAGAGGTTCTGGTTAAAAATCTGTGCAAGTTAATGAGCATCTGTTGCAGGAAGGCGAACGTGTCTCCAAACTTTTGGGCGTTGACGCTGCTGGTTTGTACAATGCCTTGTGCAAGCCCAGGATCAAGGTCGGTGCTGAATTCGTCACCCAGGGTCGTAACGTCAGCCAGGTCCAATACTCCGTTGGTGCCATGTCCAAGGCCATGTTCGACAGGTTGTTCAAATTCCTCGTCAAGAAATGTAACGAGACTTTGGACACCAAACAGAAGAGGCAGCATTTCATTGGTGTACTGGATATTGCCGGTTTCGAAATCTTCGACGTAAGTTTGAGCACTTTTGAGAGCACTTTTATCCACATTCAAAAATTTTAAAGGGTGAATCACAACACACAGTTTTAAGCACTTTTCAGGGTTGATCACGAGATCCGAGATTGTTTTGCTTTTTAGAATAACGGCGTGAGCGGCTTTGCATTAACACTACTAGCTAGAAGCTGCGATAGATTTCTAACTGACACCTGAGGAAGAACCTCGCTGGAGTTTCATTGAATTGAGAAGAACCGCTTAACCCGCTTAGTTCAGCTTAGTGCCTAATCTTTGCCTGTTGAGATAAGCGTAGTTGCGTTTGGTGTGGTAGGTTGTGGAGCCGTTTTTCCGTCTGGAAATTGTGAAATTTTGTTAATGTGGTGTTTCTCCTGTCTAGTACAACGGTTTTGAACAGCTGTGTATTAACTTTACCAATGAAAAGCTGCAACAATTCTTTAACCATCACATGTTCGTACTCGAACAAGAAGAGTACAAAGTTGAGGGTATCCAATGGACCTTTATTGATTTTGGCATGGATTTGTTAGCCTGTATTGAGTTGATTGAAAAGGTAATTTCAGGCAGAGGTCAGCGACTTGCGCGAAGGTTTGGAGTATCGTAGGGTTTTGTTGTATTTTATCACTGTTTAAGCACTCGCAGCAGCAGCAGAATTGTCTGCTTCTTGTGTAGTATTTGTTCCACACGTAGCGGTTTCTGTCTATATTTTATGTACATGTAGTCGTGTTGTTGCGATTCCACCCACATAACTGGTGAATTGCTGTGTAGAATTGTTGTGTGGCTAATGATTTGTCTCGTTTTGTTACACTTGTGTAGTTCAACGGCTTCGAACAGCTGTGTATCAACTTCACTAATGAAAAGTTGCAACAATTCTTTAACCACCACATGTTCGTACTTGAACAAGAAGAATACCAAAGAGAAGGTATTGAGTGGGCCTTCATTGATTTCGGCATGGACTTGTTAGCCTGTATTGAACTTATCGAAAAGGTAAAAGGATGGAGATGTCAAAGCCATCCCCCAAAAACAACCTAATCAAAACGCTTTTCATGTCCGTCAAGCTTAATTTAGGTCGTCGCTGGACAATAGCTGCTATTCTAATCATTAATTACCAAAACCTTCAATGACAAGGTCCTTAGTTTTAGTAGGTCTGTTTACTATCAACTAACTTGCAGTATAACAGCTTCAATCAACTGTGCATAAACTACTCGAACGAAAAACTGCAACAGTTTTACAACAATCACATGTTCATTCTCGAACAAGAAGAGTACGAAAGGGAAGGAATCACGTGGACCTTCATTGACTTCGGTTTGGACTTGCAACCGTGTATTGACTTAATCGAGAAGGTATTTTTCAATTCCTCCCCTCGCAACCCCCAAAATAATCGCACGATGGTCTATGCACAGTTTTATTTAGCTAAATTAGCACAATCTAGCACCCCACCAGGTAGAGTAAAATGAAATACGAAAAAACCGAAACGCCACGACCGAACCTAATCGAAAATTATCTCCGAACAGCCCATGGGTATCTTGTCCATCCTTGAAGAAGAGTCTATGTTCCCCAAGGCCACTGATAAGACCTTCGAGGAGAAATTGAACACCAACCACTTGGGCAAGTCTCCCAACTTCTTGAAACCCAAACCACCAAAGCCCGGCCAACAAGCTGCTCACTTCTCCATCGGCCATTACGCCGGCAACGTAAGAAAATTCTTTGCCATTCGGAATCACTCTGATTGGTCAAATTTAGGTACCTTACAACATCACTGGTTGGTTGGAGAAGAACAAGGATCCCCTTAATGACACTGTCGTCGATTTGTTCAAGAAGGGTTCCAACAAATTGTTGGTGGAAATCTTCGCTGACCATCCTGGACAATCTGGCGGTCCTGATGCTGGTGGCGGCAAGGGTAAAATCACATAATATTAAAATCACACACACTACCAACACATGTTTTAATAATATCGTTATCTGTTTCAAAGATGACGACTTAATATAAATGTTCAAATCTGATTTAGGTGGCAAGAGACCTAAAGGTTCCGCTTTCCAGACTGTATCAAGTTTATACAGGGTAATTACTTTCTCTGCTCTGTTGAGAAGCTGAGATTATTGCCAATATCGCTGAACAATGTCACACAATTGATTGTCTCTGCTTAATTGTGGCTTTATGTTTTGCTCTTTGTTAAATAGGTCGTGGTAAGAAGGGAGGTGGTTTTGCTACTGTGTCTTCGGCCTACAGGGTATGTTTAAATTAACTCTCCCCCCCCCCTCTCTTGTAATTAATCAAAAAGACATTTTCCGTGGACGGAATAAATGTTTTAGAATCACCACCAAGACATCAGTATCATCTGTTTAAAACTCACGTAGCATATAATTGGATTAATTCACCGTTTGTATCTTGTATCTTGCACCAGACGACTACCATTTCGATCACCGTATGGTATCTTAAGAACGAGATATTCCCCCATTACCGATACACCCCATTCGAACCATTTAGTACATGATGGTGAATTTCACGTTTGTAACTAAATCACCTCCACTCAAACATGGTTATGGTGAAATTAGTCTTGTAACATTTAGGAATTAGAATGCCTAAAAACACTGCGCTTGGTCAAGCTCTGTCTAAAAAACTAACACTGCCGCAAAGCTAGCGGCTGTATTTTTCACTGTTGTACTCCTTTAGGAACAACTGAACAACTTGATGGCCACCTTGAGATCTACTCAGCCTCACTTCGTCCGTTGTATCATTCCCAATGAATTGAAACAGCCCGGTGTTATCGACTCTCATCTAGTAATGCACCAGCTGACCTGTAACGGTGTACTTGAAGGTATCCGTATTTGTAGAAAAGGCTTCCCCAACAGGATGGTTTACCCTGACTTCAAGCTTCGGTGAGAGTTTATTTTATTTTGCTAAAAATACAGAAATATTTTAAACAAACCACTTTGATGTTAGCACTAGTAATAATAATTTAAAAATAGAATTTTTCCGATCAGGTAAACATCAAAGCGGTTGCCACATTTTTAAGATAGATTTCTCTGTCGAAGAGTTATTTTAAATATTCTTGTGATATAGCTACATGATATTAGCCCCTGCCACTATGGCAAAAGAGCCCGATCTGAAAGAAGCAGCGAGGAAATGTTTGGAGGAAGTAGGTTTAGACCCGGAATCTTACCGGATAGGACACACGAAGGCAAGGGTTAACCCCCAACCCCTGTCTCTTCCAAAATAAAGCACGAATGTATCACTTAGTGAATAATACCACCACTTTTAATGTACATGTAAATAATACCCCATTACCTCTAGTTACAAGATTTTGAACCCGGGAGCAGTAGACAAGGAAAGTGATCCAAAGAAATGTGCCGGTCTCATTTTGGATGCCACAGGTCTTGACGCTGACCTTTACCGTTTAGGTCACACCAAGGCATGTCTTCCTTTGTATTGTTTTTTAATGCATTTCCGGCGTCAAAAAGTGACTGACGTCCGGCCCACCGGTTCTCCAGTGCCGTACCTATGGGACTATCCAGGCACTTCAACACTAACTTTTTTCTATCCATGCACTTATGTTTTGACCACCACTAATAGTTCTTGCGATCAAACAGATACAAAATTCTGGCCGCAAGCGCTATTAAAGATGACATGAGCCCCGAAAAAGCTTCCCAAATTATTTTGGACACTGTCAATCTCGATGCCGAACAATTCCGTCTTGGTAAAACCAAGGTATAGCACATACCTCTTGTTACAAAGCAAAATTTAGCCAGCTTGTAGAATTGGGTATCTCTGTGTAAATTAGGAAACTGTTAATAACCGTAGGACTTGCAGCAGGTAGAAGGTTAGAATACGCGCCTAGTGTCTAATTGGCTAATTTTCGATGACGTAGCAGTAGTTTTTTTGTTTATGGAAAAGTCGTAAGAATTCGACGGTGACTACCAAGCTGTAGAAATAACTATTCGTCATCTAATCCCAGACGCTTGTAAAATTTTTCGCTTCGACTGCATAATGCACTAAAATCCTGGTGTTGGCGTGAGCTTTGCGATCCGTGCGTGGGTCTTCTTCGTCTAATATGGCCGGACCTGCAGGTATTCTTCCGCGCCGGTGTCTTGGGTCAGATGGAGGAGTTGCGCGACGACCGCTTGAGCAAGATCGTCACCTGGATGCAATCTTGGGTGCGCGGTTACCTTTCCAGGAAGGAGTTCAAGAGGCTGCAAGAACAGCGTTTGGCCCTCCAAGTGTGCCAGAGAAACTTGCGCAAATACCTCAAGCTCCGCACCTGGCCTTGGTACAAATTGTGGCAGAAAGTCAAGCCTCTCCTCAACGTCACTCGCATCGAGGATGAGATTGCGGTGAGTTTCGCCTTATTTAAACGTTGTTTATATTACGCATATCGTAAATATCGGATTTTATGACTACTTACCTGATGTCCTAAATTTCATGATCTATTTATATGAATATATCCCTCCTCAATCTGTCAACGTATGAAACATCGCTTACTTTTTTTTAATCTTTCATCGAATCATCTCCGTGCCTACGCATTCTATTTTTCCACAAACATGAAAGTTGTACTGACTCCACCAGTCTTACTCAAGACGCAGTGCGGTGCAGACCCGAAACTGGTCGAGTTACTGGAGTGTCTTCTCAGTTATCCGAATCGAACGAAGTGCTTTGTACTAAACGAAATTAACCATGGTTGATATAGACCATACATGTCCCTCAAAACAAGAAATTTTACAGAAACTGGAAGAGAAAGCTGCCAAAGCTCAAGAAGCATACGAACGCGAAGCGAAAGCCAAGAAGGAATTGGAAGGACTTTACGCCAAACTTTTGTCTGAAAAGACTGAACTTCTCACCACCCTTGAAGGCGAGAAGGGTTCACTCTCTGAAGTACAAGAAAGGGCCAACAAGCTCCAGGCCCAGAAGACCGATCTTGAATCTCAATTGTCTGTAAGTACCCGGTTCCATTTTTACTTCTCGGAATTTATTCTTGGAAGGACTGATTATTTTCTTAAATATGAAAATATGGGGCTATTTGTTTATGCATTTGGTGAAAAAAGACCACTTTGATATAAATAGTTCTTTCATTTGATGGTGTAAATTGTTTGGATACCTCGAAACCGTTTATTTTACGACTCAAATTTTATACTTTCTTATTATTAGATATCAATAGTTTATCTTTGTACATCTGCCAGTTAATTTAAATTAGAAATGAATGCGCCCCTTTCATTACTATATATAGCTTTAAGGGAATAATTTCTTCTTTTGCAAGCTTTGGCGTGTGTTCAAATTGCTATGTAGGTGAAGCAATTTATCAAAATTTCTTAATAAGAAAAAAGTGCGAACAACATTTTATTGGATTAGAGCCAAGCCCAGTTAATGATGTTTATCGTCCCCATATTAAACACTCCAATTAATTTAGGAAACTCAAGACCGTCTCAGCCAAGAGGAAGATGCTCGCAACCAGCTTATGCAGCAAAAGAAGAAACTCGAGCAAGAAATTTCTGGTTACAAGAAAGACATCGAAGATCTCGAGTTGAACCTCCAAAAGTCTGAACAAGACAAAGCCACCAAGGACCACCAAATCAGAAACTTGAACGATGAAATCGCGCACCAAGACGAGCTCATCAACAAACTCAACAAAGAAAAGAAACTCTCCGGCGAGAACAGCCAGAAGATCGCCGAGGAACTCCAGGCCGCCGAAGACAAAGTCAACCACTTGAACAAAGTCAAGGCCAAACTCGAACAAACCCTAGACGAGCTCGAAGACTCCTTGGAACGCGAGAAGAAGCTGCGCGGTGACGTGGAGAAGTCCAAACGCAAGGTGGAAGGCGACCTGAAACTGACCCAGGAAGCCGTCGCCGACCTCGAGCGCAACAAGAAGGAACTCGAACAGACCATCCAACGCAAGGACAAGGAGATCTCCTCCCTCACCGCCAAGCTCGAAGACGAACAGTCCGTCGTCGGCAAGCTCCAGAAACAGATCAAGGAACTCCAGGCCAGGATCGAGGAACTCGAAGAGGAAGTCGAAGCCGAACGCCAGGCCCGTGCCAAAGCCGAGAAACAGCGCGCTGATCTGGCCCGCGAACTCGAGGAACTCGGCGAGCGTCTTGAAGAAGCCGGTGGCGCCACCTCGGCGCAAATCGAGCTCAACAAGAAACGCGAAGCCGAACTTGCCAAGCTCAGACGCGATCTCGAAGAATCCAACATCCAACACGAAGGCACTCTCGCCAACCTCAGGAAGAAGCACAACGATGCCGTTTCTGAGATGGGAGAGCAAATCGACCAACTCAACAAACTCAAGGCCAAGTAAGTACCAGTTTTTTGATTTTTTTAACTATAGCCCAGACAGGAACAAAATTCTGATATCGCTTGCTCTGTACGTTGTTTCTTTATATGTTGTTATTTCATCCCTTAGGGCTGAAAAAGAAAAGGCTGCTTACTTTGGAGAACTCAACGACCTCCGTGCCTCCGTCGACCATTTGGCCAACGAAAAGGTACATTACCTGATGGGTGAATCGCTCCTCTGCTTCTTTTATTTTCAGCTAATCGATAATTAATTTATGCCGCAGCTTCTTTCAGTGTGAAATGTAGATGATGCTAATCCTCCAATTGTAACAAAAGAATCTTTAATTGTCACGTGTTTGCGTTCTTTGTTTCACGGCGGAACATCTTAATAACTAACCGAAACTTTCTAGGCCGCTGTTGAAAAAGTATCCAAACAATTACAACAACAACTCAACGACGTCCAAGGCAAACTCGACGAAACCAACCGCACTCTCAACGACTTCGATGCCGCCAAGAAGAAGCTGTCCATCGAAAACTCCGATCTCCTCAGACAACTGGAAGAAGCCGAATCTCAAGTTTCCCAACTCAGCAAGCTCAAGGTCTCCCTCACCACCCAACTGGAAGACACCAAGAGATTGGCCGATGAAGAGGGCCGCGAACGCGCCACCCTCCTCGGCAAATTCCGCAACTTGGAGCACGACTTGGACAACATCCGCGAACAAGTTGAAGAGGAAGCCGAAGCTAAAGCCGACATCCAACGCCAACTCAGCAAATCGAACGCCGAAGCTCAACTGTGGCGCCAGAAATACGAATCCGAAGGCATCGCCCGCTCTGAAGAACTTGAGGAAGCCAAGAGGAAACTCCAAGCTCGTCTCGCTGAAGCCGAAGAGACCATCGAGTCCCTCAACCAGAAGGTTGTAGCTCTCGAAAAGACCAAACAGCGCTTGACCACCGAAGTCGAGGATCTTCAGATCGAAGTCGACCGCGCCAACGCCATCGCCAGCGCCGCCGAGAAGAAACAGAAAGCCTTCGACAAGATCATCGGAGAATGGAAACTCAAAGTTGACGACCTCGCCGCCGAACTCGACGCCAGCCAGAAGGAGTGCCGCAACTATTCCACCGAACTGTTCAGACTCAAGGGAGCTTACGAAGAAGGACAAGAACAACTGGAAGCCGTCCGTCGTGAGAACAAGAACTTGGCCGACGAAGTTAAAGATCTCCTCGACCAAATCGGCGAAGGCGGCCGCAACATCCACGAAATCGAAAAGGCCAGGAAGCGCTTGGAAGCCGAGAAGGACGAACTCCAAGCCGCCCTCGAAGAAGCCGAGGCTGCTCTCGAACAAGAAGAAAACAAAGTTCTCCGCAGCCAACTCGAACTCTCTCAAGTCCGCCAAGAAATCGACCGCCGCATCCAAGAGAAGGAGGAGGAATTCGAAAACACCCGCAAAAATCACCAACGCGCCCTCGACTCCATGCAAGCCTCCCTCGAAGCCGAAGCCAAAGGCAAGGCTGAGGCGCTCCGCATGAAGAAGAAGTTGGAAGCTGACATCAACGAGCTCGAGATCGCTTTGGACCACGCCAACAAGGTGAGTTGCGGTGATTTAGCCTCTCTCGGTGTTGATTTTGTTTCTTGCCCAGGCCAATGCCGAAGCCCAGAAGACCATTAAACGCTACCAACAACAGCTCAAAGACACCCAAACCGCCCTCGAGGAAGAGCAACGCGCTCGTGATGAAGCTCGCGAACAACTCGGCATCTCTGAGCGTCGCGCCAACGCCCTCCAGAACGAACTCGAAGAGAGCCGCACTCTCCTCGAACAGGCCGACCGTGCTCGTCGTCAAGCCGAGCAAGAGTTGGGAGATGCCCACGAACAGCTCAACGACCTCTCCGCCCAGAACTCTTCTCTCTCCGCCGCCAAGAGGAAGCTGGAAACCGAACTCCAAACCCTCCACTCCGATCTTGACGAGCTCTTGAACGAAGCCAAGAACTCCGAAGAGAAGGCCAAGAAGGCCATGGTCGACGCCGCTCGTTTGGCCGATGAACTCCGCGCCGAACAAGACCACGCTCAGACCCAAGAGAAGCTCCGCAAGGCCCTCGAAACCCAGATCAAGGACCTCCAAGTCCGCCTCGACGAAGCCGAAGCCAACGCCCTCAAAGGAGGCAAGAAGATGATCCAGAAACTCGAACAGCGCGTCAGAGAGTTAGAAAACGAACTGGACGGCGAACAGAGGAGACACGCCGACGCCCAGAAGAACTTGAGGAAATCCGAACGCCGCATCAAGGAGCTCAGCTTCCAAGCTGAAGAGGACCGCAAGAACCACGAACGCATGCAGGATCTCGTAGACAAACTGCAACAGAAGATCAAGACTTACAAGAGGCAGATCGAAGAAGCGGAAGAAATCGCCGCCCTCAACTTGGCCAAATTCCGCAAAGCTCAGCAAGAACTCGAGGAAGCTGAAGAGCGCGCCGACCTCGCCGAACAGGCGATTGCCAAATTCCGCGCGAGGGGACGTGGTGGATCCGCAGCCAGAGGAGGAAGCCCAGCGGTAAGTTTCAACACTAAAAATCTTCAAAACGTTGGCAATCATTACGTTTTACTTTCATAACCTCGTAAAAAACGATGATTTCCGAAGTTTTGACTGCAAAAGAGAACAGAAACCAAAAAACTTCTTTTTCTGATGACGAATATCTCTTATAGCCGTCGGCAAAGCCTCGTTTACCGATTGCATTGGAGTAACTTCTCAACTCTAGTAAGTGAGGGTTCCCCCTAGAATTCCTCATGTTACAAACGCACTTTTGAAAGTGTATCCCTAGATTGAGTTACAAACGCGTATTTGTCCGTCTAATGCTGTGCTGTCTTTGTTCTTGTTTTTTTTCTTTGGATTTTTTGCGTGAGAGCTTTGTGTTGGGATTGATTTTGCTTTTCTCTTGCAGCCAAGACAGCGCCCACAATTAGACGGCCTCACCTTCCCACCAAGGTTCGACCTGGCCCCTGAAAACGAAATCTAAGCGCTGTGTTAAATTCTATGAACTTTTTGTTATGCGGATGACCACCTATCCGCACAATATTTAATTTACACACATTCATTTTATTTTTTCGTTATTTTTGTTTTGGAAATTTAGGATTGTATTTTGAATGATTCCGTTGCCATTTATGCATACGAGATAGGGGAATTTTAAGGGACATAGAGACACGTACTTCCATCAACAGCCCTTACAGTCTCCGAGTTCTCAGTGCCATCTATATTTTATATTAGGTTCTAAAATGTATTGTATGTGTGACATGTATGGCTTAAGGCACCAATAAACAAGTTATATCGTTACTGTATTTATTTACAATTGTTCTTTTACGTTCTCCTTCCATACATCACCATTTACACACTGTATTTATTTTGATGTCTATTGTTAAATATTATTTATTGTAATATAAACAGATTCTATTGAACATATCGTTTTATTCATCACTCTACCCAAAAAAACTAAAAAGTCAAAAAAATCACAAATACTTTATCTTCTTAAGAGTTCTTGGAGGCTCTTCCTTCGGCTTAACTTTAGCAATCTGCATGAATTGCCCCTTGACAAGTTCTATCTGAGACGAAAGCTTCCATTCGATCCCAAAATCCGCACAAGTTTTCAAAAACGTCGGATACAAGTATTCTAAAAGTCCATGGTCTATTGTTGGGAACAGATGATGCAAAGCGTGGTCCCCGAAATTCGTCAGGACCAAAAAGTGTGAGCCAGTTATGTCCTTTCGGTCCATCACAGCATCCAGTTCGTAAATTCCCCAGTCCATTTCGTGTTTGGGTCTAAAATTGGATATCAGTAAACCTGATATCAAAAATCGAAAAATCACCTTGGTGTATCTCCGTCGTGAAAAATATCAGGATGGTGGTGAGCCGCATTTAGCCCGACAGCACCGAAATGCAAACTTCCGATTAATTGAATACTAAAGAACATAATCGCAGAAAAAATAATGTCTCCTCCGGAAGCTACCATCATCAGTAAAAGTACCGTGAAAGGGAGATAAAGTATCATTCTAAACTCTTGCTCCTTAAGAATAACTTCAATATTGCTGGAAAAAGAAAGTTCAGCTTTAAGTCTTCTTAACGAAATCACAAATTTACCATCTCACAAAAGAGCCAAGGAAGATGAAAGGATAGACCACTGGCGAAATAATCATTTTGACATACTGCACCAAAATTTGCTTGTGTCCAGGTAAGTACTCGAGGAATGGTTCCAGACTGGAGATTTCCAAGTCATTAATCGTGTTGGTATGCAGATGATGGCTCAGTGCGTGACTTATCCTCCATTCCCTGTAAACAGGTGTGTTTGCTCAGTTTTGACACCGCAACGATAATTTTAAACATGAACTAAATTTGAAATTGATATTTTTGGAGTGTTTGCTATTCCAGTCGGGAAATTCCAGCAGGATTCACCTTTGGTTTGCAGAAATTGACGCACGCATTGAATTATTTGCCGACACTTTTGTTGCAGTCGAAAGATGTGAAGCATCTGTCTTTTTGAAAAATGTATTTTTATCCAACGGTTTCGGGTACGCTAAGAGCAAATGATACATGAGACATTGGTTCACATTCCGACCAACCTATGAAAAATTTGCAAAATTTTGCTAATAATTTTGTGTACGACTCTTGAACTTGACCCACACGATGTTTTAAAATTTAATAAATTTTGGCTCCCATTTCTCAGCGCTTTAGAAATGTAACAAAAAGGGGGACGTGCTGATAGGTGATGATGAATAAGAGTAAACATTTTAAATCGTATTGACCCGCTAAATGATATGTATAATACTTGTTGGCAAACTTCTGCTGTTAATCTGTAACAGTTACAAATTATAATGTAATGCTTGTAAAAATTTATGTGGGTTCTTGTTATGCAGACTTTGCGTGAGAGGTTCATTGTTTCAAAAAAAAAATTGTTTGTTCGCACGTCGCAACTGCCAGAGGAATTCGTAAGATATGTATAATAATAACACAACGTAACATAACATAGTTTATATAGTGTAACTAATTTATTGCAATATTAATTGAAAACGATGTAATTAGTATTGCTTAAAATAAAAAAAAATTGATTATATCTACCTCAAAAAAAGTCTGACTACCACTATTACCATTACTAAAGATAGAATTTTTGTAATATAAATAAGTTAATTAACTAAACGGAAGTCATTATATCTAAAACTTGCTTTTATAATGACTTCCCTTGAGTTAATGATGTTAAATCTGTACTTTGATCAGCAAAACTTATACAAGCAAATATTAAATATAAATGTCAATAAAACAAATGATATATAGATGAAAGTAAGAGGTGGTTTACAAAATAAAATAAAAACTGCAGAATAAACATAAGTAGTCATTTGAAAAATGACCATTAGAGGAAGTGAAACATGTAAAAATTGAAAAAATAAATGATAAAGAAAAGTCAAATAAAAAATAAAGAAATTAAGATGCTGATGGGTGTTTTGTTCTTTCAAGAATAAAAAAAATCTATAAAGAAAGAAGGATTACAAAGTGCAGCGAAACTATTGGTTAAAGTAGGGAAAATATTTAGAATTGACCTTCACACTTCTCCCAAATCATGTATTAAGAAGGGCTTGAAATAATGAGACAAAGAGTGAAAGGTAAGTAAATTGAGAAAAAAAAAACATAAACAACACTGTTGTACAAGTGAATTTAAAAACAAGAAAAAAGAAATATGAGAAAAACTAAAAAACTATAAGAATAAAGGGAAACATGAAAACATATATTTTTCTTTTTTAAATTTACATATAAATGAAAAAGAAATTTGTTGAGACCGATTTTTTAGCTATAAACATAATACACATACAGAAATATAACTGTCTCATTGACTTTGTTTGATTTTGTCATTTACTTATTCATTTTTTAAGAACCTATCGGATTCAAATTTTGTATACGGATTCTTTGTCAAAATCTGCAATTCAAGTTCGTTAATGGGCATTGCACCTCCAAGAGTTGTGGGGGATATACAGACCCCCTTCGTTATTAATTAAGATTATACAAACAACTTTGGTCAGTTTATCATAAACATCGAATGGAAGCAAATAAAGAAAGAAAAATCAAGGTCCGTTATTTAGCGCATGCATTATTAACTTTAAAATTTCTAAGAGAAAAATCGA
>QDEB01116222.1:0-34134 GCA_004193795.1 Asbolus verrucosus | reverse complement strand
TATATAACATAACTAAAGATATCGCCGTCAAATTTTACAATTTCTTTATACATTTCTAAAGAATATAATATTTCTGTTATTAATATACATATAATAATAGTATATAATATATAATGTATAATTATAATTAGTAGTTCTGGCATTTATAAAGTACCCCAATCACATCAATATAAAAACAAAGTCAAAATCTGAATTCTGAATTCCTATGCTGAGATTAGATTGGATTGCGGTTAATACAATTAAAAAAATCAGTGACAAACTGATAAGTGGACTAAGAAAAATTTTTATTTTTTTTTTTTGAAATGAAAAGAACCAGAAATTTTGAAAATGCTCCTCTCGATGCGCCGTTAAATGAAATTTTCGTGTTTACGAGGGCACGAAACTGGGTTTACTTAGCACAAATTTCGTAATTTCGGTTTTTCGCTCGTGATTTAAATCAGCACTGATTTATCGCATCAACACCATCCAACAACCTTCTGCGCCTACAAAAGTTTTTAAATTGCCCAGCTCAATAAATCAAATTTTATAAATTGGAGATTTATAACGCAATTCAACAGATGCTTTTTTATTCGCCTTCTCTTCGATAAATCTTGAATTAATCTCAACAATTTTTTCAGAAACGCACCCATTAATCATTCCTTGAGTACTTACTTATAATCCATTAGGGTGAAATTGAAATAATACATCCTAAAATTGTCCTTTTGGTGGAAGAAATTGTGGGCTGCAATGGCAGTCAGACTCAGAAAGATTCCGGACAGCATCCCAACTGTGAAACTTCTGTTATATGCGGACAAAATTGCTAAAATTATGTAAACGGCCACCAAATAATCGGCTATCCGCTTTGATCTGTCTGCAGGCGCTTTGGGGACGTTTGGCATTACGTTGGTGATGTTTCTCTTCAAGGTTTTATAAAAACCATCCTCATGAAACGTGAAGGGTGAATTTCTGGACGTCTTCGCAGGTTTTTTGAAAAATTTTTTCAGAAGCGTTCCAGGTGTAGACGTCAAGTGGTGAGTTTCGAAAGCTTCAGTGATATCGGTCCCCTAAAATTTCATGAATTACAAAGGTTACAAAAAGGTTACAAAAAGGGGGCGATCACTTTTGTTAGCTGCAACCATTCCGGGCCCCCTGGATGATTTTTTAAAAAATTGCCGAAATCGTATAAGCCATCGTGGATTCGCCACAAATCTTCGGCTCCATCATCCGCACGCTTCCCTCGCAGCCATTTCATTCCGGTCTTCAGGAGGCTGTCCCGCAACGTCGGATATTTAATTCCCAAGCTCGATCTGAATTTCGTCGCCTTTTCTGTCATGGTTTTCTAAAATTAATAGATTGACTCATAAAGGAGGCACGAAAATAAAACCAGAATGAGTAGTTGCTCAAGTGTGCAACTTATTTTTATCTAAGTACATTATTCATATTTTCAGAAATGTTTTCGAGTCTAAATATTGTTAAACTGTCGACAATTAAAAGGCTATTATCCTGTCAAAACGCCATTTTTTACTCGAAATTTACGTCACTATGACGGAAATGAGACGACGACATGGGAGCTGTGGTTATTGGAGCATGGAGACTGGGTTTTTATCCTCGTATTTTTCAAGGCAGTCCAGAATCGTAAATGAAATAAAAAATTTAGTTAGGTTAATTTGGCAACAATTTTGGATTTGGGAAATCCATTTCGAAATCGAGTGGGACGCGTGCATACATTAAAATCTTCTAAATTCGCAGCAAATAAAAATAAATTGGAAATGTTTGTGTCAATTAATCATCAAATTTATTTCAAACGTACTATGCAGAAATTTGTTTCGAAATCATGTAATAAAATTCAAAATTTTTAACTCACCCAGTTTATTTTTTTAGCGTAGTTTAGCTTAACCAGAATATTGGTTGTACGTTACAGACACATCGTACAATTATAGTTTTAATTTTTACATAGACATTGTTTTAATGGAGTTTTGCTTACGATGATATTACAATAAATATGCATTATACAACAACTTGTCAAGGACATCCACAAATTAATATCTTTTTAGTAAGAAAGCTCGTTTGTGTGTTTTAGACTGCACCTTTTGCTCATTATCAAGAATTTGTTGTCGCAACAATGGAAAAACTAAAATAAGTCAATGATTGATAATGAGCATACCCGAAATTCCTAAGTTTCCATTTACATAATGAAGTTCCCATTTGTTTCCCATTTTTCTTTTTTTTTTTCAATTATATTCTTGGCTGCCTTCTTAAATTATATGGCCTTGCAGCCAGTTTTACACGATAAAGTGTGTTATAATACTGAATGTGGTTTACGCACATATTTAACAAAAATGAAAAGTAGATGTGATTTCGTATGTTTACGAAGGTCAAACTTTCTAAAAACAAGTTCACAAAAGTAAATAAATTTTGTTGAAAAATTCAATTTTTCGCCTGATTTACCTAAAAACTCAAAATAAAATCAATTTTCAACAATTTTCTATTTTTTATGATATCTTCGTTTGTTTTTCTATATTCATTCTTGAACTTTTATTATTACTCTTCGTCTTCGTCTTACTACACATATAGTGCAACTAATTTTTTCTATTTCTGTTCAAGGCTCTTTCGATGTTTTGATTTACAGTTAATTTTACTTCTCAAGGTTTTCTTGCTCTTCCATTTTCACATACATCTTCCGCTTTCTATAATTTTTAATTTACTTCCAATCTCTTTGTATGGTTCTTTATTTTATTTCCACACTTCCATTTTTTCATATAGAAGTCTCATTTAATTTGAATAATGTCTTTAAAATCGTTGCAATCGTTGTTGCTCTATCTGCCTGTTATAAAAATATTTTGTCAGATAAATTATAATTTTAAAATATTTTCCTGTACAAGTCATTTCAATCAACAGTAACAGTTTTCGTTATTTTAGTCGGTTTGGATAATGACTAATGAGAAATGATGAGATATGAAAAAAACAAGTCAAAAATAAATAACAAATGAAATTTAAGTGCATTAAGTTAGAGGTAAAACAGCATCTTCCGTTCTTTTCAAAAATGATAATCAATTTTTCATTTTTAAGTTCTATATATTTTGATTGAGTTAAAAAGATTTTACGATTAGTACGAATGAATCAAACTTAAAATACAATCCATAACGGTGAAAAGTAATTCAGTAACAAAGCTTTTAATATGAAAATTTAATAAAAATCAATACAATTTGGTAACAATGGTAAAAATAGTATTCTATTTGAAAAACATCAATAATAAAAATAAAAGATGAACCGCAAGTAATAAAGTACTGCTGCATTAGATTTGATTTTAACTTGACATGATGTCTCATACGTGATAGTGATTTTCTTAGTGCTATTCAATGCAATTGCAACTTTGATGCTATTTTTCATTGCACATTGAGAATCATATTTTGAAAATCAAAGGTTCAGGGCACATTTCTGAAAAAAAAGGGATTTAGCGCTCCTCATAGAGACTATCCTCTCCTTGGTCTGAGTTTTGATATAATTGCAGCATTTAAATAAATGTATTAAGGTTAGCAGGTTTTGTAATTGTAACCAAGCGGATACCAACTTGTGATACATTTTGCTCTAAAATTGCGTATTATTTTAACCTGCTGAGTAATTTCTACGCACTAAAACAATATTTTTCCTGTAACCTACGCACGCATAATTTTAAAGTCGTCTAGGACGTCTACCTGTGTAACTTTAGACCCAGCTAATTACAACATATCTAACGGGCTATCAAGCAGAATTTCCTATTTTTATTTCAGCAGCACGCTGATTTATGGCACAGACATTTGTTATCCTGTCTCTTCAATTTAAACTCCAATATGTTATTGGGAACAGCGATCGGGGGTCATAGCAGAAACTTGAAAATGCTCGAACCTGGTCCCCGAAGCTGCGGAAAAATTTGTTGTCACTTTATTAAAACTGTATTAATATTTATTGGATTCATTCCAAGAATGCATCTATTAAAGAATTTTTTATTTTCGGTGTAATATCATTGACAGCCGCAGCAACTGGCCGACGACGTCTGTAACGCCGAAACCACCTGATTTATATAATTTTAACAAACTCGTAAAAATTTAATTCATTGCATTGATGCCACCTCGAAGGAAAATTTTCGATTTTACCACCACATTTAAACCGCCAAAAAAGCAAAAATTTCAACATACCCGAACAACACACTACAACAGGTAAACGAAATGTTGAGTCATTTGAATTGATGTTTACTCGATTTAATTCACTATCGAACTACGTGATATAATTGACAATGTGGAGGAACTGACCTTCTTTATGAGCTGATTTAGATAAAATTGCGATGCGATATTGCGGACCTGTTTATTATTTAATTTGTTGTGTAACATTAGCGCCAATGAAAAGACTCAAACTACTGAAAGTATTTACTTTTATTTATAACTATTTACATTATGTAAAATATTAATATGTATTACAACTTAATTAGTTATGTCTAGGGTCAAATATTTATCAGCTTTCACAAATACCAAATATTAATTTTAATAAGTTTCTTATGCAACCTACTATACAACTGTGTATCCACAGTAGACTACTTAATATTTTTTTAATAAATCTGGTGGATTTGGATTTGGTTCGGTTCTCATGATTTGTAAGAACGACCCCTTAACGAGTTCTAATTGTGACGTCATCCTCAAGTCAACATTAAATTGTTCGCAAACCTTCTTCAGAGCTGGATATAATAAATCTAGGGTACCATGATCCAAGGTTGGGAACAGGTGATGAAGACAATGGTCGCCAAAATTTGTGAGAACCAAAAAGTGCGACCCTGTAATGTCGTGGCGCTCCATAACAGCATCCAGCTGACTCAAACCCCAGTCGTAATCGGTGTCAGATCTGCAAAAGCGCAAAATTAAATGTCTCGACCCTCGCGGAGACTTTTTCCAACCTTGGAGCGTCTCCGTCGTGGAAAATATCCGGATGATGGTGTGCAGCGTTGAGCCCAACAGCAGAAAAGTGGAAACTGGCCACGAAAACGATGAAAGTCCACATCCACAAGCTGGCCAGGAGTGATTGTCCTCCAACCAGATACATAGCTAAAGGTAGAGTGTATGGTACAAAATCGTACCAAAGTATCAAGTCTGTATCTCCTTTCACAATATAGATTACTCTTTTGAGATAGTTTAGATGGAAGGCCGTCACCCAATAAATGGAAAACAGTACCCAGTAGCCATACTTAAAGAAAGGTGACTTATCAACTGGAAGGAACGGGAGGATTGGCTCGTTCATGGTGATTTCCATGTCATCGATGGTGTTGGTGTGAAGATGATGGCTCAGCACGTGACTAATGCGCCATTCTCTAGAAGTATAGGAAATTTTGATAAAGATAAAAGTGCAAATTCGACTGCACGCTGGGTTAATTTTCAACGGCCTTTGCCCTTATCTGTAATTTATTTTTAATGTTATCTCGGAATTTAAAAACAATATTCAGTTCGGTTGTGGATGATTATGTAAATTTGGCGCCATGATGATATATCATTTTCACTGTAAAATCAAAACATTGAAAAAAATCAAATCAAATCAAATAGTTGATTTTCTAACGATAAAATAAAAATATGGATTATTTTTATTATTACGATATAGATGTAGATGCATTTAAAGAAATTGTCCGATTGCAAATGCATAACTGCAGAACAATTATTTCTCTCAATAACAAATAAACATGAATAGCTTAACCGCCAGACTTGCTTCGTCTAATTTAACGAGTTAATCACATTAACAACGGCGTTTCAACTTTACTTCTTCGCCTTAATCAAATTAAATTTTCAAGCGACTCACCAGACTGGATTAATCAAAATCGCAAGTCATATTTCTCCACCTTGCAACCTTAAACTTGACTCACCTCGTCTGCATCAACGACAAGTTGAAATAATACATCCTGAAATTATCCTTCTTGTGAAAGTAGTTATGGGACGCAATCGTCACACATCCCAAAAAGAACCCAGCGAGGATCCCTAGCCAATAATTCCAGTAGGTGTTGGCGAGAATTGCAAAGAGGAAAGTACCGACTAAGAGAAGATCGGTGAAAAATGCAGAAGTGTTAATCACTTGCTTCGGTAAAGTCTTCACGATACCCATAACTTCCCTCTTCAAGGTCCTGTAGAAGCCATCATCTTTGAACGTGAATGGAGAATTCCGCTTAACTTTGGCTTTCTTCACGAAATATTTTTTGAGCGTTTCTTCTGGGGCTGTTGTTAAATGGTGGACTTCGAACGCTTCGGTGATGTCGGTACCCTGCAACAAGATTTCTAACATTTTTTGGCGATGAAATCGCTGAAACTTACCTTGGTTAGTTCCAGCCATTCGGAACCTCCCGGGTGGCTTTTGACGAAACTTGAAAGGTCATAAAGGTCGTCATGGACGCGCCAGAGCCCTTCCGCACCGTCGGTCTCGTGTTTGTCCTTCAGCCACAACGCCCCATTCTGGGTGGTGCTCCGATTTGGGGGCGGTTTTATTTTAAGGGTGGAGACAGGTATGTCCTCAGATCTTGGTGGCATTTTGTGATACAATCGAGGATTTCTTGTGCTCTTCTTTAAATAATGTGAGTGCGATAAACTTTGAACTTATTAATATAACAACGATTAGTAATTATCAATTTTGCGTGTTAATTCAGTTTGAAACCACATAACCTCCTTTTATCTTATCGACTTTTTTTGAATAAAAGAAAAATCAATTTATGATAAAATAAAAAAATTTATTTAAATAATTTACAAGTTTAATAGCAGTCCTCTCCATCTGGGTAGGTTTTAAAAGTATCGAAACGTTTAATGTCAGGATCGCAGATGCTATCAGTTATGGCTTCATCAACATATGCTGACATAATCCTAAAATTAATATCATTTTTATTTAGATTTCTATACAAATAAAATGGCAATCTATTTGACAAGACCCAGACGCTCTGTCTTTCTTCATTATCGATCTTCAAATCATTGGGAAAAACCAGAGTTTTGGTGCTTTTGGCGACGATTCCAAGATTGTCCCTCTTGTATGGTTTTCTCGAATCCCAACAACCAATGGAATCTCTCGTCACCATATTAAAGAACAGAATTCCGTTACGGTCCATACCAGAAGCAGACACGTGTCCAAACTTGCCCCTGCTCTGTCCAATAACTTTAAAAGCGTCTTTCACATCGTTCCAACCTGTTTCATTGCATATGACAGAGGTTTTGACATAGAATTCGCGAAAGCTCGACATTGGGTGGAAGTACAGAATTCTATCTTGAGCCTTGCGACTGTATGGGCCTAGCGCCAGGCCGAAAATACCATCGACCCACTCGAACTCCAACCCATGGACGTTATAAGCTGCAGAAAGAGGGTCGGGATAGAATAGGTGGTCAGTTATCCTCCAGCTCCGCATTCTTTTCATACTGAAAACCACCAAACCGTATCTCCAGACATCAGTAAGGTAGGCGTGGACATTAACACAGTCGCCATCGCGCACATCTACTGCTATATTAGTGAAGAGGCCGTCCTGCTTGATGAACTCTTCAGGCAGCTCATAACGCAGCACAGGTTTGTCAGTGGCTAAATCAAACACCACAATTTGGGGAGGACACACTTGTTTGGGTTTGATGGAGATGTCGATTTGGCCCGAGTCCAGCACCCATAAGCGACCGCAAGTATCAGCTTGGACCCGGAAGACCGAAGTCAATCCTTCGCATGATTCTAAAAGAGAAATGGTGAAAAAAGAGGACGATTTTTGTAACTCTGATACCAGTTATGTGGTAGTCCCAGTTTGGATAGGGTACCAGCTTCGGGGATGGGTGTTTTGGTTTCCTCGGCAGTACTGCTAGGGTCACTGGTACTCCAGGCTTCCATTTGGGCATGGTGACGAAGAGGCGATTTTTGTACACCTCTAAGCCTAGGGGTAGGTTGTTTTTAGGAATAAAGTCTTCATTGTCGATGGCAGCCAGTCGGTCAATTTCTGAAGGGTAGTCATAATCGAGGGTCTTCCACTGGTACCAAGTGCGAAATGGTCCGGTTCTTTCGGGTGGTTCGTGGTCAAGGTGAGGTGGATCCAGAAGACCCAGTTGGAGGAAGAACGGAAGCAGGCTTGCAATGGGGTCGTTCTTATGAACTAAAGTGGAGAACATTTTAATTTGCGTTAATTATTATGTAGACAACTTTTACTAGGGAAATAACAACAAATTATGTGATAATTAATGCATTAGGTCTTGGGACATTTACCTTCTATCGAAGAGAGTCATTGACAAAGTTTGTTTTGCTGTTCTTTTGGGTAAAATGAGAAAATATGAAAAATTACAAAAGTGGAACGAACCCAGTTTTATTAATGATGTAGTAAGATACGAATTTGCTTTTTGCTTTAGAGAGTTCTGACTAACAAGTGCATTTACATAACCGGTGACAGTGCTTCCGTTGCAGACTCTCATTAAACTTGTGGTCATTGTCCTTGTCCTTGAATCGCCTTCAAAATGGGGTCAAAAATGCGGTATTATCTCGTTACGTGATCTACTCTCTATTACTTACTACTGCAAAAACTAACCAGACCACCTGGACTTTTCAAATTACTTTTTTGTCCGCCAACGAAATGCGTAATAATATGCAAGTTTCATTGAGCGACTTAATTAAGAAAAAAACTGACGAGCGTGAAAGTAAAATTTTGAAATATTTTTTAAACCAAAATCTAAAAAATGTGAAAGTCTCGAAATTTATGCGATCAAGAGTGTGAGGCTACTTAATCAATTAATGTTAATTTATTACTGAAAAATATGGTCCAAATTTCGAAATGTTTACGAAAAATGATGTGTATCTAGACTTTTCGAAAAAACAGACTTATCAACATGGTGCTGCATAAAAAATTAACGTGATCTCAGGCTGGTTCCGCAGTTTTTGCATTTCATTGCAACTGAACCTTAATAATTGTGCTACGTGAGACAACTAGCATTAGATTCATGCTCTTGGTGTTGGCAACAAAATCTTTCGGAGGTAATGCGGAAAGTTATGAATTAAATTTCTCGTTTAGAAAACTCTATCTCGTGACAAAGAAAAAGAATTAAAATAATAAATTTATGTCCATTTCTTGGTAAATTTCGCCCACGCAGAACACGAGCTGGACATCACGACAGAAAGCTCAACCTTCGATAAAACGAACTTCATGCTATGCTTTTAGTAACGATTGCGAAAGATTTCGAAGTTATCACGATTTTGACTTTTAACATCAACTTCATAGTTTTATTCGAAGCTGATTTTATTTGACCAAAAACTGAAAGTAATGATGAAATATAAAATTGACGATGCAGTTGCTTGCGATTGTAACACGATAATGAATGTTAATGCAAAAAGTTAATTTTATTCATGTTTTGTAAATTCCGGGTTTTTTAAAATTCTTCATAATCCTCAGAGGTCAGCAAAACAGGCACAAGAGACGTTCACTTTTTTAAAACATTAATAAAAGTAGTATTGTGATCGTTTCTATGTCAAATTTAATGTCAAAAAAATAATTTCAGAAAAATCGCAGGTAAATAATGTTAAACGAACAATAAAAACAATAGAAACAATAAAAGATATTTACATTTTAAGATAAAAAGTGATAAAATGATAATGGCAATCAAACAATACCATGTTACAAACCTGTAACATTCACCATTGTTCTCACCAATAGCAAGTGATAAAACACTTTTTTCTAAATTTGAAATTTTAATATGCGGAAGTACAACGGACAGCTATATAGCACAGTAATCTTGATTTTGTAATCAACATCAATTATCAAATAAATCGAAAATTCAGTTACTCACATATTTAAATTAAAAGTGGATCAACCGTTCCATATTAATAACCATTTTTAATGGCCATCGATTTTTTAAATGTTATGTAATACTTTATTCGATTTTCGTTTGTTTTACTTTTGAAACATACCTGGCAATGTTTTCAAAATTTTTGAAAACTTAATACATCAGGACTGACTTTGTTGTTCAAACTGTAAATGATTTTTCGTTATTTAAATAAGAAATTTTGAAAATTAAAAATTAAATTAACCAAATATATATAACATAAATGAATGTCTAAATTACTTTCAGAAAATGTAGATTGGGAGCTTTTCTATAAATTTGCACGTAAATTGTAAGTTAAAATCTGAAAATTGTCAGTTTACAGTCTTTTGTAAATTATGAACTTTACCTTGTACAGAAACAATAAATGCGTTATTCTTAACAGAAAAACTGTCGATTTTCACATTTAAAGTTTTAGTTTTATTCATATTCTAGTTTAAACTTGATAAATCAAATTTTTCTTATGTCAGATTGTAGCATTTTGAAATTATTTCATTTGACATGTTCGTTATAACCACGCTTACTCCGTTTTTTATTGTTCACTCTGTATATATACTGTCATAAATTTGCAGCCTAGTAATTACGAAGAATCGGCTCTTGTTCAGTTTCCTATTCCATTCGAACGCATCCCTTGCATTTAAAATGAGAAAATTATGTCACCTGTGTGACAATTTGTAACACAGTTTTGCGTTTTTCAAATACTTAAGAAGATGCGTTTTAAAAAAGACACCAGTATTTCTATGACGTGGGGTAGAGCAGCTATTTATTTTAAATTACAATTCTGAAATTTAGAAAATTAAAATGAATAGCTGCAGTTTGAAGTTTTACTTTTTTTAACTTCATAATATGACGTCACTACGCTTTCTGATTATATTTTATAATATATATTTTTCTTCCAAAATTTTCTATATATTCTATTAAAAGTGTAAGTACACCCAGAAAAATCGGTTTTTCTTTAGTAGATGTCACAATATTTGACTCGTAATCATAAATTGTCCTAATTATTTTCTAACTATCAATAATAGCGGATCTTTTAACATTGAAAAAGTGCAAAATTTTATAAATAAATGCGACAGAACATGGGGAAAAATTGCAGAAAAGGTAAAAGTAAAGTTTGTATTAATAACAGATTATTGAGAACTTTTTTTTTCATTGAAGTCTACATGTTTGTGACATGTAGGGAACCAATCTGTCTCAGTCTATAACATATGTTTTTTTTTTTTTAATTTAAAACATCTGTTGATCGCTCTTGAACCAGACCACACAGATGAGAAAATGTTTACAGGTTTTTGTGTCAAGTGTTTTCACAGTTTTTAAAATATTTGGATCACCAGATTTTTGAAAAATGATTCGAAAATGTGAGACAAGCTTTACCTTTGAAATGACATTCAAATCACATCCTTTATCATTTAATCTGTAAAAATGATTGAAAATCTTGACTTTTGGAAACGAAACAAGCAAGAAATGTCTTGTTATCGAACTAAGAATAACTCTTTGAGACGACGATACCAATCAAAATCAGGTGCACACTTCACCTTTGATACGTCAAGAGTAGAATTTGGCAAATCAAGACATCGAAAATTTTTGTGAATTCTCTTTCCGCCTTTTCATTTTTTTCCCGCTAATAAAATCGTTTATGCAATATCTCCCATTAGTCCAAAATTTATGCAAGAAATACCAAATGCTCGGTTCCACAGCTTTCATTCAAGCCATGAAATTACTTGTCTCTAATAAAAACTGTAATTAATCTACCTCGTTTTAGTTCAATCGATATAATAAATCAGCAAAAAAAATCTATTGTGAGGCGGATCTTGGCTATCATAAATATAACATTTTTTTGTACCGTTCTCACGATAAACATCATTAAGTATTCACCTTTCCCTCTTGTTGTTACGATTATTACCAGAAAAAATGGATAAAATGCGGACTTTTTTCACCTTGATGGCAATGCAAATGCGTTCTCTCTGTCACCAGTCAAATCAATTATTCATGACCCTTTGCACACTTACCATTCTTTTGCGTGTGATCGGTGCTAACATTCTTCATATGAACGGGACCATGGAAAGTCGTCTGATGCTCCGGAAACAATCCGGGGGGGTTCCAGCTCTGGAACCACGTGCTCACGGCCATCTTGCCCTTCACAGCGAATTTTCAGGGGCGCCTGCAGAAACCTGAAAATCAACCTCAACACTAACCCACTCCTTAAGATCATCGAAATTGAAATTCGAAAAATTTCAGCAGTCCCGTCTCTGGCACTTGGTGATTTTGACTTGCTTCGGGATTATTTCGGAAAAAATGTACTTACGTTTAATATTCACATCTTGCTTGCGCTGTTGGATAACAACAGACAAAAACACAACAGAAATATCACAGTTGCAATAAAATTGAGAAAAAGAAATAAAATAATCGGACCTTGTTACTGCACGCCTGATCGGTAACGACTGTGAAAGCCGCCAGCTCGCACTGACAATAATTCCGTTTTTCTTTGCAGTTTTCTGATTCCCCTCTGATTATATGCGTATTCGCATTAGAAACTGCGTTATCATTGAGGCGAAGAAATAGCTGCAAATGTTGCGTCAATCCGCCACCCCGGTACCACCGACGGCTCAAGAGCTACTGTCCGCGTGAGCATTAAGCTCACCTAAACCACCCTTATGTAACATATTCACTGTTCAATGAGCTGAAAAGTGATGATCCGCTTTTAAAAGTGAACCGTGAAGAATCTCTAATTAACAATGGTGAAGAATCGACAACATTGTTGGGCAACATGTGAATTTTAATTCAGCTTTCTAATTAAAGCGAATCCGAATGTCAATCAGTGGGTTAGAACGGGATTTTTCATAATTTTCGCATGCAGGGCTGCTATAGAAACGAGCAATAGGAACTCATTATCAATTAAGATTATTTAACCCAAGTGTATGTGTGCCAACTATTACACAACCAAATTAGCATAGTGCGAATATACAGATTCGGCTTTTAAACCACAAAATAGCCGCACCTCGCTATAATCAAAATTGGAATTGGTCATATAATGGTCCTACCTTTTTTCCGTTTTTGCGCTGCCTATTCGAAATTTACTAATCTAATTATGGCTACAATAAGAGTGTGTGTTTTGTGATAAGATAACGCGTGAGAAGTGTGCCGATCTTTATCTCAGATCACATCTTCAAGATGATGCGTCTGCACTTTGTTGTTGTTGGTAATGTCGACAACTGGAAACATTTCCGGTGTATTTAGAAGGAACAATGACCAGACACTAAATCGATGTTTAGTGGGCCATAACCCGCGACACGAATTAGGATTACAGTTTCAATTTGAAATTTCTGGCTCGTTTTTTCTGTTGCAGAAATCTGCTCGTCATTGCTTCGAATGGTGCGGGTGAATCGAAATCTTGGAGATGTGAACATAATTTTTTCTGTTGTTTAGGTTACGGCTGGTTAACTGTCCGTTTCTGGTTTTTCTCACTTCCGGTTGACCACTTGTCGGTTTTTTCGTCTGCTGATTATTGTTATGTCGTCTCATTCATGATTTTTTTTAGTCTCATAAGAAAGGAATTCGTTTTATTTCAGTTGGTGAGTTAATAAATTTATGGTTCTTATGTTGGTATTTCAACAAATGTTATTTTATTACTCATTTTTGAGTAGTTTTGTTATTATTACTTTTTACGCCCTTTAATAAGCTTGTTGATTTTTCACTTCTCCAAAAGGAAGACTATTTAGATTAGATCAAAACAAAACTTTTTGTTTGTGGTTATGTTAGTACACAGAGCGAGTACATTTCATATAAATAAATTGTTTCTTGAGAAAAATGATTCACTATCAGCGTATAAGCAACAACAAAAATATATATTTTCCAAATATCACGTATTTTAAGATGGATACCAACAAGTACATCTGTACGTATTTAACACACTTTGTTCACAGATTAGATTAGTACTATACTACATAAGTTTCCTCTGATTTTGGCAAGTGCACATGTTCTTGGAAGGATAAGTGGGTACGATCTTTATCAAATATGTAATCGTTATAAGAAGAGGGCTTAAAATTGTGTAAAAATATCGAATATGTGGCTTCATAATCCACTCTCATGCAACTTCCAGCGATCAAAAAATTGCAAGTGCATTATGTACTGGAAAGCTTCTAATACTTTGATCTCAATAGTGTGGTACGAGTACTAAGACTAGGAGTGGTAAGATACATGGTATCTTAAATAATCAATAATAACTTAAACCTCTTGAAAATGTTTACAAAATATTTCATTATAAAAAAGAATTTGATTGGACGAGTAAATATGATTTGATTGGTACCTTCTACATCTATCAAAGATATAAAAAGAGACATCCTCACCAATTCCGACAATACAACCATGAAGATCTTCGTTTACACAACTCTCTTAATTTTTGGGCTCGCTTGCGGTAAGTAAAACTTTTTCAAAAAAAAATTTAATAATTAATCTGGAAATTTCAGGAGCTCCTCCTCTCCCTGTTACTGACAGAGACGATGTGCTTGTCCGTCAGTACCCATACCAAGTCTCCATCCAGGCTGAAATTCATGGCAGCCAACACAGGTGTGGTGGTGCCATCATTAGCCCTACTTGGGTGGTAACAGCAGCGCATTGTGCCGATATTTCTTTGCTGGTATCAAATGTAGTTGCTGGAACTTTCAATTTGAGTAATCTGGAGGACAATTCAGCGGTCCAAATAAGGTCGCTAGACCTGTACAGCATGGTCATCCATCCCGATTATGAGTAAGAATTAGTTTTAAAATCCTACAGAATGTTTTGATTGAGGACTTGGTTTCAGTGAAATTTTGAACGATATTGTACTTTTGAAAGTGACGGAACCCTTCGAGTTCAATGAATTCGTCCAACCTCTTCACATCTCCAAAGTACCGTGCGTGGCTTATGATGAAATCAACAGTTTTTCGGGTTGGAGGGTGGATACCGTCAATAACGTCATCGACGTGTTGCAGACTACCAACATGACTATTCTGCCATATCAAGGTAGTTTTGAGTCAAAGTTTTCCAAATTTGTCCTCACAGTTTCTTTTTCCAGATTGTTACGACATAATACATTCAGTTTATGGCGATAACTTACCTTTACGAGAAGAAATACACATTTGTGTTAATGGCGATGTTGCTCCTTGCAGTCTTGATGGCGGTGGTCCTCTAGTTCAAGACAACAGATTGATCGGGTTGTTATCATGGCTGCCAGCCACTTGTTGCGATCCCAATATCCCAGCAATTTTCACAAACACAGGATATTTCAAAAATTTCATAAAAGAACATGTCGATGATCTGCCTTCTGTTTGAATATTTTTTAATTAAGTGTATTTATTGTTTTGTATTTTCGTAAATAAATTGTTTTTTATTTTATATGTGAATTATGGGTTAATGTGGCGACAAATTGCAACGCCTACGCTTTTGTGATGGAAGGACGAAAGCATCCCTTTAATCATTTTAATAGATTCTAAATAGAACACATGAGACGCCTTTACTTTAATAATAAACAGTTCTTATCAGCTGTGCCACGCATAGTCATCCTACACTCAATAAAGTGTTTTGTACTACACTGGAAAGTCACACATTATTTATTTCAACGATTTTGGGCCATTAGAATTAACCCACATAAGTCGACAGAGGTTAATCACCCCTTAACCAAATTTTGATGATTAGTTTTCCACGTTTTGATTTTAATTTCGTTTGGAATACGTTGCAAACACTGGTAACAGTGTAGGGTGGCGTTTTAGATTGAGTCAAACAAATGGGGTTAAAATTGAATTATGGCAATGCAGTTTGTAGCCACCTGATTGGGTCCAAATAAACTCATCCTGGTGTGAAATAGCCTCTGGTTGGAAAAGGGTATAAATACTGAAGCCGGTCCGTTGTCTCGTCAGAAAGTCAAAGCATTCCTTACTTGAAACATTATTAAAAACCGAACTAACTATACACGTCACCAAACGAAGAACAAATAGAATTTTTCTTTTCCTTCCAACATGCAACAGTTGCAAACAATGGGTTATTCAGCTCTCGTGCTATTACTGTTATGTTTAACTTCGACCGATGGCTTTCTCGAAGCTAATAGAAGAATTCTGCAAGGACGCAACACCGATTTCTACAAGAACGACCAACTCAACAATCGAAATTTTTTTGGAAGCACTTGGCAACGCTCTTCAGAAACGCGAGAAGAAAGAAGACATGCTCCAGAAAATTCTCGTAGGTCTCTAGATGAGCGAGATTTCAGAAATCTCGATGACGCTCGTCGAGTGTTATCTCTCCAAAGAGACGACAGAAGATTATTTTCTTTAGAATCCAGAAACAGAGAAATGCGACAAGAAGCACGTCTTGTCGACAACAGACGATCCGTCGATTCTCGACCCCAGTTCTCGGCTGCTAGAGAAGTTAACAGGTTGTCTCGAGGAGAAATCAAAGAAAGGCGAGCAATCGACAATTCCCATCGCCAAATCCGAGAGCAAGAGCGACGAGCCTCAGCAACTAGAGAACAATCTCGCCAAATCGATAACATTCGTCGCCAAACTTCAGCTTCCAGAGCCGACAACAGACAACTGGACGATTCTCGACGTCAAACCCGAGAACAAGAGAGACGAATCTCTGCCGCCAGAGACGATGACAGACAGTCACGTCAAACAGACAACTCTCGTCGCCAAATTCGAGAACAAGAACGAAAAGATGACACCCGACGAGAAGTCCGAAAAGACAATTCTCGACGAGAAATTCGATCGTCCTCTTTGGATAGATCTCGAGAAGACAATTCTCGTCAAGTCAGAGAAGACCGTCGGCGAGACACTCGATCAATCGACAACTCTCGCCGTCAGGCTCGAGAACAAGCTCGCATCCGAGAAGACAACTCTCGACGAGAGATCAGAACATCATCTTTAGACAGATCTCGTGAAGATAATTCTCGTCAGGTCAGAGAAGACCGTCGCCAAGACACACGATTAATCGACAATTCTCGCCGTCAGCCTCAAGAACAAGCTCGCATCCGAAAAGACAACTCTCGACGAGACTTCAGATCATCTTTCGATAGATCTCGTGAAGAGAATTCTCGTCAAGTCAGAGAAGACCGTCGCCAAGACACTCGATTAATCGACAATTCTCGCCATCAGGCTCGAGAACAAGCTCGCATCCGAGAAGACAGCTCTCGACTCGAATCGTCTTCTTTAGATAGATCTCGAGAAAACAATTCTCGTCAAATCAGAGAAGACCGTCTCCGAGGCACTCGATCGATCGATAATTCCCACCATCAGGCTCCAGAAGCGGCTCGTATCCGAGAAGACAACTCTCGACGAGACATCCGATCATCGTCTTCGTTAGATAGATCTCGAGAAGACCATCCCAGAGACACTCGATCAATCGATAATTCTCGCCGCCAGGTTCGAGAACAACTGCGCATCCGACAAGACAATTCTCGACGAGACATTCGATCGTCTTCCTTAGACAAATCTCGAGAAGACAATTCTCGTCAGGTCAGAGAAGACCGTCGTCGAGACACTCAACCAATCGACGAATCTCGCCGTCAGGCTCGAGAACAAGAAGGAGAGAACAACTCTAGACGAGAAATTGGATCCTCCCGTCTAGACAAATCTCGAGAAAACACCGCTCACCAAGTTAGGGAAGATCGTCGCCGAGAGCGATTCAGAACAATGGATAATTCTCGTCCTCAAGAGCGAATCTCTCGACGAGCCACTTTGGAGGGACGAGAAATTCGCTCATTGTCATTAGACAGATCCCGAGCAGGCAATTCTCGACAAAACGACGGACGTCAAATACGAGAAGAGCGTCGAGACTTGGCCAGACAGAACGAACGACGCGACCTCCGATCAATTTCCCTGGACAGATCAAGATCAAGTCAAGAAAAACGAGAAATCCGATTGCTTTCAAGAACAACAGACAACTCTCGACGCCAGATCAGAGAATCTCGGCAATTCGAGGCCAACTCTCGTCAGATCAGGGACCAAGATCGCAGATCTCGACAGGACGAAGAAATCCGCGTGTTGGACCGTCGCCTCACCAAGGAAACCGATCGAAGCGTCTCCGCCGCAAGAGAAAATCGCAACCGAGTCTCAGAAAATCGAGATTCTCGTCTCGTGAGCGACGCAACCAGACGCATCGCAGCATCAAACTCGTCTTCCAAGGATGAAAACAACAACGACAGAAGAATCGACGCATCCAACACTCACCGCTATTTCGCACGAATCGTCGCCGAACGCGGCTCAAGACAATCAAGAGTTGCTGGAAGGAGAATGGCCACTTCTTTCAACCCCACTGAAAACATCGAATACATCCCTGAAATGAAATCCAACATGTTGCTGAATGCAGCCAAAGTTCTGCTTATCTCGTTCCTCGTTGCCCAAGTTGTCAGTAATTCTTCCAAAACTAAAAAGAATTGGTAAGTTTCAGGATTTTCTCGAATGTTTTATTGTTACTCACTGTTGCAGGTTTCATAACTTGACAAACTTCGTGACCGTCACTAAGGAAAAGGTACTTTAAATTAAAGGTTCTTTGAAGAAAATCTATTGAAGATTATTTGTTATTGGAGAAAATTTACAATATATTTTGTTACATTGGCCACAGAGATTTTTCAATTTCAAGGGACTTCAATATGACAACCGCTATGCTCTTTGTACCTTCTTCGTAGATTAATTCACTATAGCGAGAGTAGTAGTAATTAACCCTCATGTACAAGTATTTCATTATACTGAAGATAATTTATTGGTTATTATATAGTTGTGTATAGTCTATGTAGTATATAGCAAATAAAAACTTAAAACAATGGAAATAATACTTATTTTATTGCATATACTTTAACACATAACGCTCCTTCAATAATCGACAAAATAAATAATTAAAATTAAGCTCAGTAATTGTTATTATAATTTTTGGTCGTGGGATTTTGTACAGAAGTATAAGCACGTGTGGAAGACTTCAACAATCCATAACCTCCCCCAACTCCCGGTCTTGGTGGATGGCGCCCGCTCTTGCATACGGTCCCAAAAATTAAATCTTCGACTCTTCCAGCTTGGATCCTGAAATTAATTTCGGACGGCGAAAGCGTGTCTGTCGCCACCTTCTGAAACCGTGAAGTCATCACCCATAGCTCTTGCCCAGCTTTGTGATTGGTGACCACTTTAACGCCACTGGGAAACTGAAGAGTTTGTCTGTTTCTAGCGATCACCTCCATAGATTTGGGGCCATATTCGGTCCTCGTGTTCCAGCAATCAATGGTGACGTCACTCATGAGCCCAAAATACATAATTCCATCTCTGTCCATCGCTTCAGCGGCGCATTGGGTGCGTCTTTCTCCTCTGTAAGTCTAAAGCAATATTATGATGTGATATTGACAAGAAAATGGTAGGAATTACGTGGAAAATTTCTGGAGAAGACATTGGGTCGTGTAGGAATCTGCTCCGATTTCTGAGGTCCGAGGTGTAGACCCAGTTTTCTGTTGGGCTTGACATGGCGTGGTAAAAGAGTTTTCTGTCTTCGCCAGGTCTATATGGTGAGATAGCCATACCCAAGACGCCATCCATTAAGTCAAAACTGTCACCTACAAATTTAGTGGTAGATTAAGGTGCAAATATTGAGTATGGCTTTTTACCTAGAATACTAAAGGTACCATAATTGGGGTAGGGGAACATGGTCTTGTCTGTGACCCTCCAAGAGGTATCTTTTTGGACATCATACACAATGATGGAATAGGTTTGGCAATCTGCCACATACACGAAAGTGTCTTTACATTTACCGTGGGCATCTCTAACATCTACCACTGGGGTAACAAGAATCGATCTCGATTCAATCTGGTCCGATGGAATTTCGTATTTGTGAATCAACTGGTTCTGGAAGGAGAGAAATTGTTAATGGCCAACGAGATTCGCGGGAAATTTTACTGTTTGGAGGTCGAAAGCGAGAATTTGAGGGGGACAAGTTTGCTCTTCTAGCAGCCTTCCAGTGTCCAAAACCCACAATCTACCACATTCATCAATCTGCACTCTGTACACTGAAACAATTCGGTTCTGTTTGCATTGACTAGGATTTCTGTGCCAGTCCCAGTTCGGGTACGGAGTGATGATCGGATTATTGTTGAGTTTTCTGTCGGAAACGACACCTAGAGTTGCTGGAATGCCAGGCTGGAACCGGGGAATGGTCACGAACACTCGACTCTTCCGATTTGCTAAAACTGTAACCACTCGATTAGGAAGTGAAAGAAATTTTTGGCGAGATACCAACATGAGTAGTGCACATCTACGTCTATGGGGGCCGGCTTTCCCGGTATGAAAGTCCCTCTGTCTACATCTGCTTGTCTTTGGGACGGCGTGTCGTAATCAAATTCCAGTTGGGACCATTGATACACCAGAGCTAGATCTGGCTTTTGGCCAAATCCTGAGTTGATCAAGCCTGCGCACAGTCCGAAGACGAAGCATAACCATCGATTGGCTAAAAAAACATTAATTACATTCTCGAAAGGTCATTAACAAGCGGCCGCCTTGACCCCCAAAAGAATTAACTAATAGAATTAACTAAATGGCGGATAATAGGATAATTGTAGACAACAATAGCGATTCTTGCATAGTCAGACGGAGCTGAGGTAATTATCTGAAATATCTGGATATTTCCAAGAAGCATTCGATGTCAGTAATAATAGTGCCGAGTAATGTTGATGTTGTTTTTTGGAGGTTTAAAGCGCAGTTTGATTGAAACCACTGTGATAGGAAGATTATGATGCAAATCGCTTTTATTTAGCCACTAGGGCAAGGCTGCAACCTTGCGATATCTGAATATAAAGTAGTGAATTTGATTTAAACATTTGAAAAAATCATCAGATTTGTCTAAATGTAACCACGCTATAATTATTTTTTCCAGATGCGACTATTGCGTAACGACATATCCTTCATAACTATTTTCTCGTTGAGTAATAATAATAATAATAATTAATGTGTCATAAATTATTCAAATAAACCATCTGTTTACACAAATAAAATTTTATATTAATATTGCTATTAGAAATCATTATTACTAATAACTATATCGTAAACATTTTTTTAAGACTGCTTTTTAAAATTATTTCCATAAATTATTAATTATAATTAAAACATAATCGTTAAGAATAAATAGTACTACGACGCGGTTATGTTTAATTAACACGATCTTATGCATAATTTCAAAATAAATTGTTTTTTCCCGGAAAATCACATCCACAAATATTTTTGTATAGTCGACAGACCGAGAAAAAGTGGCCCCCTCTATTAAATATTTTAAGAAAAACAATAATTGATTTGAAACTATATTATTTTATAAAAATTGTAAAAAGGAAGTTCTGTTTTATTGATTAAGGGAAATATTCAGAAATGGACAGAACTAATTTCAAATGGACTAATACACAAATTGAATTAAACATTTTAATACGAGGTGTGTACAAAATTTCATTCTGTCAAAAAATTTTCAAGACGAAATAGTCCTAAAAGATGTATTTAATTTTTGCCGTTAAACTATATTTGCTATGTAACACTATTCAATTCCATTAAAAATTACTTTCACTAAAGTCATACTAATGATGAATGAAAACTGCAGGAATTGCCTAATTCACATTTACTTGCATTTTTAAATTGCAAATAAACTAATCAAACAGTAGGTAATCACAATAAGAATTGCACGCTTTAATTTAAGGATTATTAAAGAAATTATATTTTAAAAACTTGTTTTGAATTTAGTTGTGTAAGAAATACATGTACAGATGAAAATTTTTAAGTGGTCTACTAACCTTGATCTCTATTATAGATACATTTTAGAGGCGGGAAATGCATCCACAGGAATAAAAAAGCGAAAAATGGATTTAAGAAATGTTCCTACATTCATCAGAAAGATATTTACAAATTTCTTTTATATTGACTCAGAACACGCACTATTAAGTGAATCGAATGCAGTTTTTAATCAAAAATGACCCCTTCGTTATTATAGTTAGGTCTGAAACTAACAACTAGGAGAATTCAAAAAAGACAAAAATTTTATTTCCTTCGTTTCAAATCATTTGATAAAATATCTTAAATTACCAACTAATTTAAGTCTGTCGCTGACGATGTTTTTAAAAAATAAAAATTAATTTTAAAAAATGTTAAAATACAGAAACATAAATGTAATAGTAATGAAGCGGAAAATGTTGGTAGGGGTTTCTGGATTTATAAAATTATCCCGCTTGGTGCTCTATTTGCTAGGCAATTTATCAAAAAAAAAAAACATTGTTTTCGAAGCAAAATCGTTCTGTATATTCGATTTACGGTCAATTCGACTGACAGGATAAACCATTCAATAACAGTAACGCTGTGTACAAAAACAATTAACAGGTCATTAAAATTTTGGCATGTGAAGACGTCAGCTGTTGCTCCCGGATCTGCCATTTACAGTGCGTCCTAAAAAATATTTGACGCCACGTTCAACAGCTGTCAAAGTAAAAAGGTGGCATCATAAATTTAAAATCACATCTGCTTTCTGCAATGGTTTCAAAATAGTTGGGTAGGGCTACTTTTCTATTTTAAAGACTTCAAGACTACAACGAGAATGAGTACAAAACTAAACAAAAATGTAAAGTGTTTTAAATAAAGCAATAATTGCAGTGACGTCGAACAGAACCTCTTTCAGATTTCGTGCTGAAAAAATCGATCCGTCACAAAATTTCCAGTTTCAAAACGTTCAGATTTTTTGTCGCAACAATTTTTCAGTCCATTTACATTCCTAATTTGATTGTCAAATTGCTCAAGTGTAAAAGACAGTGTAGAAGGATTATGAAGAACGTGATTGTGTTCCATGCAGAGCCCAATAACCTGACATAACCTGACATTCACCTTTCGGATATTTTGAATTTAAATGTTGAACTTTTTTTGAAAAAAAGTGGACTTTAAGATAATATGCTAATGTTTCAAGTCGTTGTTTAAGATTCAAATTTTTTTTTTTTTTGAAACTGAATTTGTGTTTTTAATTGTCTTGGATTGTAACATACAAATTCCTTTCTGCATAATTAAGTATATTTACAGTTGAACAATTACGTTCTTAATTCGTTCATTTACTAGAACAATAAAAATTTGACGAAAGACTCGAGGAATGTAGCAAATATTAAATCAAAACTCGGAAACTGATCAAATTATGTAAAATATAAATCGAATTTTGTAAAAAAAATCAGCCACATATTACATGATAATGTAATTAAGTATCTAAGCAATCACAGAGAAAGTTTCTACACTATTTTAGTATCTGTTCCATAAATAATTTGAAAAAACAATAAAAATATGTGAGAAAAAAATCTCAACATTGATCACGATTTGATTTTTTTTTGAATTCTCTTAGAGAAAGAGATCATAAATGACTAAAATATCGGTGGCTGACCACTTGGAAGTGTCTGAGCGCGTGTTTTACCTTCCAGCTCATCATCCTCGAAAAAATTGTCGAACTCCCTGCGGACGTACTGATACGAGAACGACGACTTCTGGCACTCGCACTTTTCGAAAAACCCCAAAAGGTGCAGAGAAAACACCGCGAGCACCCAGACTACCATCTTCTCGAAGCCGCCACCATCGCGATGTGTCAAAAACGATTCTTGTACAACGTCCGATTCGTACGAGCAACCGAACCCGATTTGCTCAAATTTCTGAACACTTTCAATTCTTATATAACATCAGTCCCCTTTGATACCATTATCCACGTTTTCTGCCGACGCGGACACGCGTAAGCTGATGAGTGCGGATTCCACGCCTTGAAAAAGAAAAGTGCGATTTCCTCAATGTCAAGTTTGCGCAATTTTCCTCAACCCGACGACCCGTTTGGAACATGTCGAACTCAATTTCAGCTGCACGTCGTCCTCATTTCAGCCTCCGCGGTGATGGTCGTTTTTAAATGGGCATTTCATGGAGAAATGAGCGATTTAAGTGCGAATATCCGCAGGCCAGAAAAATATTGTTTGATTGTGCGATGGTGGAGAAAATTGATTACATGGTCGTGCAGGACCGGCCATAGAGGCGCGTCGGAAATCCCTGACGCGCGATTTAACCTGGTTTCCCTCTGCATCGAAACAACGTTAAGTGAGTTTTCATGTTCCGCGATATGCTGCGTTGCCAGTTTTCGAAAATTTCCAAACGATCCGATATCGGTTGCGTCATTTTCCGCCTGGGTAAAAGTGATGAGATGTTCCAATAAGCTAACGAGTGCGCCAGGAATGGAGTCTGTCACGCATTGCTGCACCACATGACCGAGTCGATAAAAAATCAGTTGGCCGATCGTGGAGTCACGAAAAAGAAAATGCCATTAAAAACAATACAAATAAGCGAGTTTTACGATAATGCATGCCGCAGAATACCGAGAAGAATCGTTTTGTTCGGTTTCGGAGAATCGTGAGGATAACAGTCGTGATCAGAATAAAAATTCCGTGCCATGTGTCGCTTAATTTTGCAAAATTATGGTTCTTGTGGTCCGCACGATGTGGTAAACCCAAGAATTTTTTCGTAACTGTGCTGTGCGAGTAAAAAATGTTTCGACTGGCGGAAGTGGATAAATATTTAAACTTCAAACACGAATTTCTTCTCTATTTGCGACTTGGAAGGACGAAGCTGGAACGCCCTCTACGTGACAGAGATGTTTTTTCTTCCCACACAGCGTTTGCATCACGTTGTCGAAGCATTTATAATATGCTGTTATCAAACCATTTAAATATTAAATGAGCATGATTATAATTAAATCCTTTGTTAGTTCTCTCATATATGTATATTTCTGTTTTTATAATTTCTATATGTGTAACTACAGTCACTGAACCAATCCCATCTTGTATTTGTCACTCAAACATTGTTATTAAAAGGAAAATATATATTTTTGTACTTTATGTAAAAATGTTAAACAGTTGTGCAGAAACATGTATGTTAAAACTCTTGGTTATACATTTTTTAAATTAAAACCAACCGATAGGAAATGGTAAAGTAAATATGTATTTTTTTTAATTATTATCAGTTACAAAAACGGTGTAAGAATGAATTTTTTTAGATTTAGCCAAAAGGATTAATTTTTGTTTTCCAAATGGGACACAGTTTTGCTGACAATTCTACAGGATCACTTTAAATGTTTGTAATCAAAGGCAGGTGTAAAAACAAATGTAAATGGTCTTGTTGCCGCTTTATAATGTAAATGATTCGGACTGTTTATTTTTGACATATAAGAACACTATCTATCATTACACTGGATTGTATGCTTTGTAAATTATTAATTTAAACAAAATGGTAGGCATATTACTTAAACGGTAACAGTGTAAGGAATTACATGAATACATGTAATTTAATCTTGCACTAGTAATAATTGGTAATCAGTGCAGCCAACAATCAAAAATACTTTTCCCAATAATTAAATTATCTTCATTCAAAATATTTAAAAAAGTAATAATAATTATTAAAATATATAAATAATAAACACGCGATAAAAATGTGTGTCATAAAAATGTCTGATTAGGCGGACAGAGGACGTCAAAACCAAATCTGTACGAATCAAACTCCAACATACGTAATAATGCTCACAGCACTCTTGATGAGAAAATGTTTTGATCCGACGTTATAAATAATTAATTAAAACGAAATTTTGGGACAGTTAAAAAAATTATCCAAAAATTAAGTAATTTTTGGATAAAATGCTTAATCAAAGAACACAATTTGTCAAAAATAAGTATTTTTAACGTTGTTTAGGTAACTGCTTCAGTTTTATTGATTCGGATTTTTTACATTCGGAATAAATTAATGGGAATTTTTCAAAAACTGATCTTAACAAAAATTATTTCTATCTAAAGTATTTCAAATTTTGCTATTACATCATCACCTTCAGAAAACTAAGAAAATGTAAAGCGTAATTAACAAACGGTTAAATAATTTCAAAAATTGTAACACACAATGTAATTTTTTTTATTATTCTTTCTAGTCCACATTTCTTCTGAAAGCAACATGAAACTTTTTTGGGTTTTTAAAACAATACGTGTGAAAGGGATTCCGAGTAAGTGAATTTTCCATTTTTTTTATCATTATTGTGGAACACTGACGATTCTGCTAAAAGAAAATTATTTAAAAAAAAAAAGAAACTGACACGGAATTTAATGGCTCTTTAAGTATAAATAAAATTATTATTGCTTATAAAGATCGAAATTTCGAAAAAATAAATAAAAAAGAAATATGAAAAAAGGTGGAAAAATAATTAAATTCACATATTTTCATTTTCTTGAAGATCGAGCAATTTTCAAATTCGCGCCAATTCTAATTATTACATAATCAGAAAATTTCTAACGGTTTGTAAGTTAAAAAATAGAATGGTCTCACAATGTCGAGAAAGGTTATAAATTCGACTCAAGAACCGAAAAACTGAATCGGTTCAACAACAAAAAGTTGCTTTTTATTTTTTCTTTCTGAAATTGATAAGAATTAATTCAAAAACAACACTTTCAAAGCTAAAACAAATTTCCCTTGGACGTGATATGTTATAACAAAACAATCCATTGTTGTCTATTGCGCAACAGAATGTGACGCATTATACGTCTTTTTTTTTGTTTTTTGTTATGACGTCAACGAGACAGCCTTATCTACAACAATTAGAAATTTAAAATTACCAAGAAACCTTACATTAATTTTAGTTGTAAACAGACGTTCGGTTCTAACTTTATTTTAAAATTAAATTTTGACAATCCACACTTACACTTTTTATGATTACTTTCCTAAAAAATGAAAATAAATTTAGAAGTGAAATTGGATTTGAAATAATATAGAAACAAATTAATAATGGAACCACCTCTAACAAAAACCACTAAAAAACATTTAACATTTTATTTTTTTTTTAATTGGAGGCTGAATGTTTTCTTTCCATTTTACAAATAATTTTTATTAAAAGCATGAACCACTAATAACCTATTTACTTCAATCAGCATATGTTAATTAGATCCACGTGTTTGTTGCAATTTTTTTGTAAAACACATCGATGAAAGCAAAATATTTTTGTAAAAGGAAAATTGTGACTGATAGCATAAAGCAATAATAGCTGTGGTTAAAACCGAAATGAATGTTGACATGTTATTGTTTATTACAATGAGCAACAATTTCCTGCTGTGCTCATTTACGTTAATAATTTATTATTAATTCGATTTTTCCTAAAATTGGAATATTCGAAGATAATTAACATAAATTGAAGATATTGGAATTTACAAATAAGTGGCCTTGCCCAGTGAAGTAAAAATTTCTTATATTCCCATTATCGCGTTTGAATAATTCAAAATTAATTCGCTTTCTTGTTTACTAGCTGTAAACGAAAACAAACAGCAACATTTGCAGAACGAAAACCACTAATTCTGTTTTAATCAGTGTTCCCTCAACGAACAAGCGATCATTCGTGCAGATGAAGTAAATAAAAATTATGTCGGACACGTGGGAACGAACTCGCTGGCTATTCTAATCAGTTTTTTGGACGATTGCGTCACTCGTTTTCGAGCTGTCAGATCACAGTTATCATCATTTGCACATCTAAATGGGTTGCGACTTGCTTTCTTTTATTTTGTCAATAAATCTGCGGTAATGCGGTTTCGGTTGACACCAAAAGTAAAAATGGTAAACAGCGGCGGTCGATGAATCGAAAGGATTCACACACCAACACCAAAAACGACAACAAAAATCAACACTTGCCTCTTGTCATGATGGTAACTCGAAAATTTCTTGCCGGTACTTCCGCGGAGGAGTGCGCTAAAACTGTCAACTGCACTACAGTGTGTGTGAAAATTATATACGAACTCCGTGACTAATTGCGGTGAGTGATGGCGCTTCCACCATGTACACAAAACTGATACTGAAGCGCCTGAAGATGAGCATCGGGACTGGTTTTATGGATTCAGATGGTCAAAGGTGAATCCTGCTGTTGCCAGAAGTGCGCTGTTTTTCGCCGTGATCGTAAAAACCGCTGTTTGTGTGCTGCGGAATTTTGACGTTGGCATTGTGGCATTTTTTAATTTATTTTTATTATGTCATCTAACATTTGTTGTTATTCATGTATTCATTGGGCTAAAATTTTGAAATATCGACTCGTTTTTTTAACATTTTTGTTAAATTGAACGCAAAAATTTGCGAAATGCGCGCGAATTCTAGATGGCATAAGATAGGAGGTTCATTCTCCGAATACGAAAACATTTACGCAACTCGGAAGCCAAAAAAATTCGCTTGGACTATCCCCAGTATTGAAAATATTTACATTTTGCGAAGCTTTGACGCCAGACTTCCCCTCTTTTCCTAAAACAGCATATGTAACGGTTAGCTGAAATTTAGTGACGCCAGTTGTTATGACTATCGATAAAGAAAATTCGACCAAATTATGACCGTCGAAATTGAAGAAAAAGTGTTGTCAAAAAATACAAAAATTTTAGAAATTGAAAAAATTTTAATTTTTTTTTTGTGTTACACTTTTGAATGTAAAATCTGGATTAAGTGGAGTCAATAAATCTCAAAAATAGTCCGACAAATTTTGCTAATCAAACATCATAAACTGAATTTTAGTGGACAATCTGCAGCTAGAATCGCTTGAAATGTATTAAAGCACGTTTTTGGCACCTAATATTTTTTAAATCAAGTTTTGTTTCAATATTTTTTAACTTTCCTCCAACTTGCTCCTACACTTTAAACAGTACTTGAATTTTCAAAATACTCAATTATGGAAATAAATAAGTTGCAGGCACTTCTGATTACTGAAAGTGAAATTTGATCTGTAGCGGTAAATTTTACGTTACAAAAATAAATTCGTTTTTGTATTTTTATAACATGTAAATCCCTATACTTTTGTCTTGATTCTCTTCTAGACTGTTCAAGAATAAAAACACATTTCGGCCCTAATTTTAACTTTATCTGTGTGTCACTTCCAAAATTCATGATTATAAATATTTTTGAAAAACGTTAATATTTTATTTTCCAATTCTTTTTATACAAAATTTTTCAATTCTCTTTCTCTTTATTATTATTTTCTAGTTCTTCATAAAACGATGTATGTATTTTGCTCAAAATTTCAAATATATTGTCACCATCTTGCCAAAACGTCGTTACATATTTTCGAAATTTTGTCTAGATATTAGAATATTTTTCAGTTCTTTATTTGCATCAGAACCTAGTACCGACTAAAGAATAAAAATCTTTCTTTGACAAAAATTTTCATCTTACAGAATATGTATTCTATATAAACAAACCTGTAAACTTTTAGATGAATAATAAATTCACTCCGCCTCTAAGGGTGCAAACTTCTAAAACCAAAATTTCAAAAAACGTCAAATTTGTGGAAAACAAAAAGTCAAAATTCAACGGAAACCGCTTAGGAGCAAATATTAAAAATCTGTGAATTTTTCAGTAAATTCAGACTATTGTTGAAACCCAAATTTCAGCAAATAAACTGAAAATTCTGTCAAGAAAAATCTTGCTCTTTTTAAGAGCAGAACAAATCTCAAAAAAGTTCGAACAATAGTTCGAACTGCCACCCATTCCACAAATAACCCCAAATGAAAAAATTCAGTGAGGTAAAGCATGGGAATTTCGTTAGTTATTCTTGTCAGGTCCTTTAAAAGAAATGTTTAACATTTTGAAGTTACAATGACGTGCCTACATGAATACCGTCCTCCAAAAATAATTTTGTTGCTGTACTCTACCAGAACTGTCATTTAAAATAATAAATATATATTACTCTAGTCACGTATTTGTGTCTAATTGGATAATTTATGATTCTAACTACGTAAGACCAATCAATTCAACTAACTTCTTGCTTCAGGGTATTGATGACACATAATCTAGTCAATTATTCTCTAGCTTCTTCCCAATGACGTCTTAGGTTTAATGCAAAATTAAGAAGAAAGCTTTCTGGAGAATTCATGAAGAATTAAAATATAAAATAGAACATCCTTTTTGCCCTTTTACAGTGAAAGTTGTTTAATATGACGTTTAACTACAATTATGGCGAATGTGGTTTTTTTAATGAAAATTGGATAATTGTTAAATCGTTAACGGCTATCTTAATTAGGAGATACCAAAAGAAAAATCCAAAGTCATCGTTGATGTGCGTAATTCTTCTCTAGCACAATTGCGGATGTGGGATGATTTCGAGCAATGATAATTTTAAAAATAATGTTTTTCTTTATCATAAATTCGTATTTCACGTTTACAGTAATCAAAACGCGACTTCCTTAATTTTGTATGGAAATAAATTCTTTTAAATTAAATTTATGTCATAAATATTTACCAAAGACAAGGACAGGAAGTGGGTTCGTTATACGAAATTATTTGGAAGATAAATAAATGCTTTTACAGCGAATTTTCCATTCACGTGTAAAGTTTTTCAAATATTTGTCAAGTTATGTGACGATATAATTTTGAATTTTTAAAGTACTTACTGGCAACTGCCTGCTCTTTGAAATTATTTTCCATCGATGACACCTACAGAAATTGAAATTGATACTTGGATGCAAGGTCACATAACTGCAACTTGTACAATTTTCTTTCCTTTTAAAGAAATCTCGTTTATATTTTGATCTCATTTTAAGTCTGGGTGAAATGTTGATAATATAAAACAAATATTAATTCTCAGTAACAAAACTGGAGCCAGGCAAACAGAAAACACTTTTTCCTTGAAAAGTGCAGTCAATGTTTAGTTTTGATTTAAAGTACATACATTCGCATATTCTGTAAATAATAATCAAAGTGGCATTTCTTCAAATTTATTTGAAGTAAGGAACAGGAATTTACATAATGTACAATGATAAAAAAATAAATAGTAATCTAGGAATAATTTAGCTTTATAAAAATTCCACCGCCAAAAAATATTTCCCTCACTTCTTGTAGTAAAGCGTATTGGTCAGTCCTGCCGAGACAACTGGACTAGTATGGATACGAATTAGTCTAAAATTAACTTCACTCGGACTGAGCGTCCTCCTGAAAAATTTCTGGAACCTGGTGCTTAGCAACCAGACCGAGTTATCCTCCGCATGCCACATCAGCTCGGCTGCGAACTGCAATTTTTCAGGATCATAAGCAATCAATCTGCAATTTTCAAGATTAAACAACATCTAACACATCTTCGGCTAATACTTCTGCTGATTGGTAGCAGGGTTCCAAGAGGCGATTGAAGTTTCGCTTACAGGGCTGAAGAAGAGAGTGTCATCTCTCGTATCTACCGCCAGACCGAGCCCTTGCGACGATTTCTTGCCGGCGAGTGTAATGGGCAATTCTTCGCCTTCAGCAGGGGGACCTTTGCGCAAAACTGAGGTAGGTATGCTGAAAAGTCTGCAAAATGGAACAAATTTAGAAGAGAGACAGGCAACCAATTATACAATTACCTGTCAGTAGCTAATGGTTGGAAATATAGATTGCCTAATTTAGGAGCAAGAGCTAATCCGACAACCCCATCCATCAGAGTAAATTTTTCTCCTTGTACAGTGTAGTCGGAAAAATCCGGATCTGGGAACATGGCAGGGTGCATCAGACGCCAAGCCGTGTCTTGAGAACCATCATAAACGACCAAACCTGTTGAATTATTCATTTTTATTCCGTCAATTTGTTTTAATTTAGTGACAACACACCTGGAGCTGCCGTATCTGACATGTAGACGAAGGCGTGATCGCAAGTGCCCTGCACGGTTTCGTCTAAGATTAAGTTGGTGAGGAGCGAGTTAGGCCTGAGAACTTGTCTCGGGAAAATAATAGTCCTCACAGGTTGATCAGTCCTCAAATCAAAAATCACCAATTTCGGTGGGCAAATCCTTCGGAAATCTTCCAGAGATGTGAGCACTCCCGCATCCAAAACCCACAGTCGGTTGCAAGAATCTTTCCTTATTCGGTAAACAGAAGTCAGCCCATCGCAGCTATCGTTCAACCCTTTGGCGATGCGATGGAAGTCCCAGCTGGGATACGCCTGCAATGCTGGACTAGAACCTGGGGGTGTATGTCGGGGGATCGTCGCCAAAGTCGCACCAACACCTGTCCGCAGCCTTGGCACTGCTAGAAATATTCTATCGTCGGTTATCTCCAAACCTGTAAAGACGGAGTTCTCCGGCCTGAAAGCAATACAATTAATTGCAAAGACAGAAGCGAATCAGTTCTTCTTGTACCTGTAACTGTTGATTAAGTCGTAATCGTAGGGAAAACTGTAGTCCAATAAGTTCCATTGGTTTATGACTTCCACTTCCAGAGATAAAATTTCGGTCGAAAAAATCACCAAAAGGACTGCTGCGTGTTGCCACATCGTTACCTGGAACAGTGGGAATTTCAGGAATAAAATGCAAAATGGATGCGATGGCCGGGAATCGAACCCGGATCAACTGCTTGGAAGGCAACTATGCTGACCATTACACCACCATCGCACATTTTAACCGGCGAAAAATCACGATCTTGAGAGTTGCGTTAAACTGGTTGCATACCTTTCAATTTTATTTTGTATGTAATTATTGCAATTGTAAAAATAAACATTCACCAAGAACTTAACATTAGATTTATATGTGTTACACGGTCGCGCTGTTATAAATCAAAGTTACTCAGTTATTCAACACTGAGATATATAAACTGCAATTTACAAAAAATTGCTGCACCGGATGTTGTTGGAAAGCATAAAAGGTCGTTCTGAAATCATTAAAAAATCCAGCAACGCCGGAACTGACTTATCTATTTTTTGGAGTGACGAGTCACTCACTAAAAAATCTAAATTTATTTATTTTGTTTAATTGATCAACTCCGTCGTACTTGTTTTTATTTGATCGTGACCTTCTTTGTGTAAATTGGTAGCAAAAACTGTTACTTTTAAAATTATTTACATATCGCGATGTAAATCTTCTATTAAATTAAATTCACATAAAAATAAATTCATCAAACGGATTTCTTCATCAGACTGTCGACTTGAATAAAAGTGGTCGACCTATATAAGGAAGATGAGGTGTCATTACTGGTAATCAATTATCTTTAAGCGCACTAATTTGTTTAAACTTGCAGAATTAAATAAATTATCAGAACTGGTTTTTTTTTATGCCGCATGTTATGTAAATAGTAAAAATGCAATTACGAGATGTGTACAGTAGTACTTTAAGAAATTTTATTACAATTTCTAATTAACGTAACCCGACGTGTAACCAAAATGTGTTGAAGGTGTTTAGTATCCATATTTATATAACACTTTTTTTTAATTAAAAAAGAAAACGTGTATTATTCCGCCGACGTATGACTAAAACTTGTCTGTGTTCGATTAAGCGGAAGATTATTTCGTAATTGGAGTTTTACGGTCTTCAAAAACCACCGAATCATCGTGACTAAAAGGATTTTCAGTAATAAATAATCCTAGACTCACTGTTTGGACAATAACACGGCTTAATTGATATGAAACGTGTTTACTGATTAAAATAATATTTTCTAGCTATAATGTGATCTAACTAACAATTTTTAGATGCATATACATAAATAAATCCATAAATCATGCAATACTGCAGTTCCCTATTCCATTGTTTTGTTAGTCCAAAGAAATACTTTCTTTATTGTTATTGCAGATAGAGTTGAACAATAGTATCGATAGTTTCTACAATAATTATATTCTAATTTACATCAACATGTGACGAAACTTCAGTTTCTAAGTGTATGACCGCCGTAATCTTTTATTAACACAGAAATAAATAATAACTGGTTAAACTGTGTCCACAATGAGAAATATTTTTAATAATTTTTAATAATAATTTTGATCTCTATACAACCGCAAAGGCTATAAAAAATAAATTATACAGCTGTTCGATTCAGATTGTTGTGCTTAAATTTTTTTGAAACAGATATAATGTTTCACCGAATTGTTCTTGCAACATCTCAATCACATGCGTTGTCTTAAAAATAAAATGTGACTATGTGTTTTGCCAGTATGTCGTATTTTTCACCTAACAACAATTTATAAAGTGAGGTTAGGTTAAAACTGTTAGCTGTCGCGAAAACTGATTCATTTAAACTTGTTTAGATTTTAAAAGAACTAATGATGAAAGAATGGCTTTTTAACTATAGACTCGATGACAACACAAATGACAGGTTAGGATGAAACTTAGACCTGACACTATTAGCTCCGACATGCGTTCCAAATACAAATTAGCATCGAGTGGTAACTAGAGGTGATTTATCTTTCATCGTACGTTCTTGTAGAAATCACTTTTATACTGAAAAATTTCATTGGAAATTATTATTACAATGATACAGTTCGTATTTTCACCCTGTGTTAGTTAAATCAGTGTCTCAAAATTAACGTACTTTTAACTCAGTTCAGTTAAATTTAACATAAAA
>QDEB01116211.1:219-13964 GCA_004193795.1 Asbolus verrucosus | reverse complement strand
AACAAATTGTAATAACATTTTCTCTGGGTGAGGATTTTCCATTTCTTTTTAAAAATTGTTCTCTTCACAATTTCAAAATTGCATTTATGTAAATGAGACTACACCTTATGATTAATTCTTCGATTAATTTTGCTAGTGTAAAATGTCTTTTGATGTTTTCGAAACAAAATAAAATTGTACAAATCAAGTTATAAGCAGTTGTCAAGAAAAAAAAGTATTAGAAGATTACTAATTTCTATTGCACAAGATTTTCAAAAAACATTGTAAAAATTGTAATCGTTTTAATGTAATATAAACCGCCCGATGTTGAGACCACGAAATGAAATTTTGGTGAAACCATTTAAAAATTTTAATAATGAAATCTGAATATACACCTTATGATTAATTTTGTTAGTGTAAAATGTCCTTTGATATTTTCGAAATTAATTTATGTTAACAAAATTAAAATCGATGGAAACAAAACGACATTGTACAAATCAAGTTATAAGCAGTTGCCAGAAAAAAAGGATTAGAAAATTAGGAATTTCGATTGCACAAAATTACAAAAAACAGTTAAAAAATTCCAAAAATTGTAATCGTTGATTCGTTAATTCGCCCGATGTTGACACCACGAAATGAAATTTTGGTGAAACCATTTAAAAATTATATTAATGACGTAATTTTTTATGTTTCCTGAAATTTCTAACAAATTGTAATAACATTTTTTTCTAAGTGAGGATTTTTCATGTCTTTTTAAAAATTGTTCTCTTCACAATTTCAAAATTGGATTTAAGTAAATAAAAGCTGAATATACACCTTATGATTAATTTTACGATTAATTTTGCTAATGTAAAATGTCCTTTGATGTTTTCGAAATCAATTTATGTTAACAAAATTAAAATCGATGGATCGATGGCCAAGAAAAAAATTTAATTTGAAAATAAAACTACTAAAAAGTTATGTCATGAAGTTTGAAAGGTTCTTGTTTGAAAAAAAAAACAGGATTAGAAAATTACTAATTTCGATTGCACAAAATTACAAAAAACTTACAGAATTTTGAAATTTATTTCAATGTAATAAAGTAGTGGTTCCAAATTTTTCCAAAATGTCTGTCTGTGGACTGAATTTAAAATGTTATTTAAAAACTAAAGTTGTTTATATTTAATTTTAAATTCTTAAAATAAGATTTCCATACATTTTTGTAAGTGGTGAATCGTTTCTAAAACGATTTTTTGTTTGTTTATTTTTAGAAATTATTCTCTTACTTTGGATTTACTTTTCCACTGTAAAAAATCTCTTATAGTTTTTGAAAATAATTTATGTTAGCAAAAGTAACACAGTTAGTGAAAATCGAATTAAACTATATAGCATTCAAATAGAATCTAAACATTCAAAAAATTGGCCTTAAATGAGCATTAAAAAACTAAATAATATATAAGTACATTAGTTCCATTAAGTCGTTAACAGTGAGAAGGAAAACAAAAAATAATAATATGATTTTTTTTATAATGGCACAATCAGAAGCTTTTTGAAGTTTTGAAGTAATACAAATAATTTATTAAATATTGTCGGTTTGTAATCAATTCTTGCAAAATGCATAGAAAATTTAGAAGAAAATGTTTAAAAGTGAACACAAAACAAACATTTTCTTGCTAAAACTTAGTTCAATTTTCGTCAAAGTTTATCTGAGTAGTAATGACAAATTAAGAAACTAATCTTAACCTTAAAAATTACAACAGTAAAATGTGGCAGTAAAGATACGCAAGGGCAAAGTTAACAAGGAAAAGGCAGTATCACAACACAAAAATTACTAAACTCGGCAGATCTAGTTTCGTTTATTAAAAGTGAACAAACAGTATATATTTCATTTGCTTTTAGCGTATGAAAGTAACAGAGTTTTTAGATCTGTTATGTTAAATTTCTTGTTATCTGTTTTTACCATTTTTTTATAATATTGGCACAATCAGAAGATTTTTGAAGTTTTGAGGTAATAAAAATAATTTGTCAAATATTGTCGGTTTGCAATCAATTCTTGCAAAAAAAAATAGACAATTTAAAAGAAAATGTTTAAAACTAAATACAAAAAAAGCATTTTCTTGCTAAAACTAGCACAATTTTCATCAAAGTCTATCTAACAAACAAATGAAAATTTAAGAAATTAACCTCAAATTGACGTGCAATCTAAAAAATTAAAACAGTAAAGTTACACAAGAACAAAGTTAAGAAAGAATAGGTACCACAACACAAAAGTTACTAAACTCACCAGATCTAGTTTCGTATATTGAAAGTGAACCAATAGTACGATTGAAATTGTCATGACCACTAATTAAGTTAGAAATAGCTACTAAGAAAAAAAAATTCAAAATGAAACTACTTATAATTATGTCATGAAGACTGAATTTTTTTTATTAAAAAAAAATAGAATTGTAAAATTAATGATTTAATTATACAAAACTGGAGAAAAAGTTTAAAAATTTCAAAAATATTATGTTTTTAAATTACGAAACTTACATGCTCCACCTCAGTGAAGTTTTAGTTACAATTTTTTTCAAAATATCCAACTATCTTTATATTCAATATAAGATTTTTAAAATTAAACTTCCGTAAGTTTTTGTAAGTGGTTCATTTTGGAAAATATTGTGAAAATGTAACAAATCTTTGAAATAAACTAAATATTTTGATAATATTGAAAGATTCTACAATTTTCTCTTTCTTTTTTTACACAATTACGTTTTTATGTTTCCATTATCCATTTAAATCAAAAGTAATTACAGAATGTCATCAAGAAAAAAAAACAATAAAAGAAATTAAAAAGCTACAGTTTTAACTTAAATATTATATTTTTTGTATTTATAATGTATATTTTTTTAAATGTGAGATACTGACTAATGTTTTTTTGAATGATTTGAGAATAGTGCTTTTTTGCAACAATTCAAATCATCGCTAGATGAGGTTACTTTGACTATTTTTGGAACCTAGCTTTGAACTCTTTAATGTTATTTGATTGAAAAATCAAAAGTCATAATAAGGAAAATCGTTTTCTTTAAATATTTAATATTGTCTTTACTTTCATTCTTTAAGCGTTTAAATTCCTTTTCAAAATGTATCACAATGCATTGAAAAAAATAAGGAAAAATTAGGATCTGGCAATAATTGCCTTAACGTATGTTACTGAATTTTAGAACTAGAGTCGTTGAAACTCCTATTTTCAGAAAATCTACTTTTTACTCGCACTTAAATGTGAAAACTTATTTTAATATTAATTTGCATAAAACTGGATTTTAGAATTTAGAACAGATTTTGTTTGTATGAGATGTTTCTGTTTCACATTACATGTACCAAAATTTTGAAAAAAAGATAGAGGTGAGTTCAACCACTCTTTCAAAAGTAAACCCTATCGTAACGAAAATATAAAAAAATATTTAGAAATTTTTTAGGAACTAGGTACATCCATATGCTATTCGCCCGTGAAAGCGTTGTGACTTAACACTTAAATAAAATGTAATCATTTAATTGTTAAAATATTTCTATCAGTTTATAAACATAAATAAATACATATAGCTTAATGTTTAATAATCAGAAAGAACAACAAATCAGATTAAAGAGAATATAGAACTGTAAAAAATATTTTCGGTTTTGAACAAAGTAACGTCAGAGGGCTACGTTACCCCAACTTACAGTTATACGAATAACAACTTCCGAAAAATTTTGAAAAAATTATTTCCTGTCAACAACACTTCTCATTAAAGGTTCCGAGTGTTTTTCATCCTATTTGTTACATTTAACTAAAACCATAGAGAAATAACGAGCTTTTTTAACAACAGTTTGGCGACTTGCAATTTCCTCATTATTCAACTTGGCTCGTTATCGTGCAGCGAATAACTCCACCTGTCGACATTCAGTACTTTTTGAGATCCACCATAATGAAGAGAATCAACGTGACAACCTTCAGTCGACAGAATCAACCGCTTTATTACCACCACTTGCAAGCAGTTGTCAACGCAAGTTCGAATTTTGAAAATATTTAACGGCCACAAAGCAAACTCGACCTCCATCTGCGAGACGACCGGCGAACTAATCTATCTATAGTTTACTAGCCGACATGTAATCTTCGAGAATGAAACAGATTTTAATAAGATCATCAATAAACATTAATTATTATAATGCTACGTTGAGGATGAGTTTAGTGAGTGATGGGCACAGCTCGCCTCTGTTCTCTGCTGTTATTGAAAGAAATGATTAATTCGAACAGTCGACGCAGAATAGGAACTAATTAGCGAGTATTTGATTCTGTAATCAGTACGTTTTGATTTATGAAAAAATGGTACAATGGTCCGTGGAAGCTAGGAGTTAACGTTATGGTAATCACATATCCTGTTAGTACATTAATAGAGAGAAATCAGTTATATAAATGGAGTGTGATTTATAAAGTTAACTGCTTTTGGTCGCATGTGGGCACAATTATTAATGTGCGGATCAAAGCGAATGATGAAATTTTCAAATTAGCCGGGATGGCATATGGAGATTTTTCGAGCGATTAAACAATAATGGGCTTCCATGAAAATTTTTTGTGTCCGCCTCCCGAATTCAGTGATAATAATGTAGTCGTTAGATTAACAACGTTTCAAATTACACGAGAAGAATAGCACGCAGACAAGACATACAGAGATAGACGCATAAAAACCAAAACAAAAACTGTAATTTATCCCATACATTATAAGGCCTTGCATAAGAAACTAACGACTTAAAACTCGAAATAAAAATAATCGGTTTGCTTTAATACCGTCTTGATGATGCTTTCATAAATTCAGTTCGTCTTTGTCCTTCGCACGCCAACGAAAGAAACGCCGGACCGAGTCAATATTCTTGTTTTCTGTCGGTCATTTAAAATAGCAGCTACTGGTATTACCTCCGGTCTCATCGCGTAAAAAACCGACAAGAATTATTGTGATTGGGTTTCATAAGAATGCCGTAATACCTCCTAATATCGCGTGACGAATTTTTGATTTGGTTGTGTTGTGTAATTTACTTGGAAATTACTTGTATTAGTAGAGTTGTTACTTAGTAATGGCCAATTTCGGATCTCCAAATAGCCGGGCCGCTTTTGTCGCCGCTTAGGCCGGGATTAACTCCGGTTCGAACAATGCGAGCGGATTTTTTCAGCTTTCACGAAAACAAATCAGATCTTATCGGCGCCCCTCGATAGATCGGCGATTAAAAACCGATTTACCGACGGGACGAGACAAAAACCCGAAAAGTCCGTCGCCGAGAGAACGACCGCGAAGAGACGGAGGCTGCGGACGCGCTCGTTTCGGGCCAGCAAGAGACGGAAGACCTGAGAGCTGCGCACGCCGAGCGCGTGTTCAGCGCGCGCTGAAGACCCTGCATGATGCATGCGCCGACCGAGCAGGTAGCAGCTCTCGGTATATAACGCTTAAGACGAGCACATGTCGAGCACACTTGCTGCTCGGGCGGTCCGCAGAGCGCCTCGATCCCGACCCCGTTCGAAATGTGCGTCCGCAGAGCCCCGCCGCAGGCGGCGTCCACGGCGAGGTCGCCGCGGAGGCGGCACCTTCGCGAGGTAAGTGGAAAACGCGGAGACTTCGACGCCCGGTCGGGACACTAACCGATTTCAGCGCCCGCTAATCCCGCCGTTTTCTCGCAGCCGCCGAGGCCGAGGCTCTCGAGGAAGATCGTGGCCAGCGCCAGAGTCAACCTCAACCGCTACTGGTCCCAGTTTGAAGAATCGACCAGGCCAATCACCGTGATGGACGGCGATCGATCATCGCTCGATGGCGAGATCAGTGGAAACCTGGCGGAAGAGATCCGGGAATTGGGTAATTAAGACTGTACATAACCAAACTTGTCTTCCATCGCCTCCACCTAATTGTACTTGAGCCGATTAGATTTAATTGCGACTGTGATCTACCGTTTGATTAATTTTAATTCGCGCGATCTTGATTGAATACTCGTAGGATTAAGGATGTTCATTGTGATACCCGCTGCTTGAATCCGATTGTTTTTTATGTACATAATTGCAACTTGACACATCTCAGTTTTGCTCAAGCTTTAAGTTAGTGCCTTCATCGATTGTATTTGTCGTTAAAATGGATCATAGTGTTAAGACGAGAGCTTTAATTAATCTTAATTCTTCTCACGAATGTCGCTGTGATAGCTAGAGCTTTACTTAGCTTTAATCGTTTTTAGTTGTAATTCAGGAAACATAGGCCGAATAGTGTCAATTTTATGTACATAAGAAAATGCATGCTTTTAGTTTTAGTCGATGTAATGGCTTTAAAGTTTAATCAAAATTTTTGTAATCGTTTAGCTCTTAGTTATTTTCTAGACTTTCGCACTTTTTGCACATTCTTTATTACTGCACGTTCACTGTTATAGCTTCTTGAGTTAAGTTATTTAAAAAAGCTCTGTAAGCTATGTGATAAGTGTTTTTTGACTGTTTAAATTGTGTAAGTTGTACATTATCCTGTGATATCAGCTTAAATGATTTCTGAATTGTATATTGTTTTTTTATAAAAAATTTTTAGCTCTTAAGTATCACTTAGTAAACGTATGTGTACACATATTGCTAGATTTTAGAGCAAAGAAGCCACTACCTAGGTACTCTTTATTCTTAGTTATGTTATTGTAACAGTAAGTTTGATAAATAAAGTTCTTTTGATACGACATGAATTTTTATTCCTGAACACCCTCTGAGTTGACGCTTTCAACTCGAGAGGGCAGCATTGCTCACAAAACCGAATTCGAGCTTTGCTTTTAAAATTATTACGAACTGCCGTTATTATTATAAAGTGTATTTCACGGCTCGGGAGAAGGGTAAAATTATTTTTTGTTCAGTCTTTCAAGGCCGTCTCTTGCTGAATGCGTGTAGAAAATGTAAATATTGAAATTGCTACCTCTTGCGGTTCATTATTCATAAAAAGTCTTTATATTTATATCCGATGGTGCTTATTTACGACAAAAAGTGCGTAGGGTGAATTAATTAAAAACGAGTTACTTTAACTGATTTTGTTAATGAATAATTTATGTTACAAAGGTACTATAAACATTAATTGTGATGTGTTTCAACATGCATTTAACTTTTTTTTAATGTGCCATCTGTTGATTGGCTGAAATTGAAAGTTTTAAATATAAAATATAAATTTTCAGTTTGCCACTACATCAACAGAAAATGACAGAATTACATGTTTTTGTGACGTTTATAATCACACTGGTCACAAAAATACTGACCTGCAATCAAGTAATTGATCAATCTCAAAATTAGTTAAAATATTTTTCTATCAATTTGTCTCTTGAATTAAATATTAAATACCAACTGCAATTTCATTTTTAAAATTATTAAAAATTAAGTATTAAAAATCAATAAAGAAGAAAAACTTTTTCATTGTTTGTTATTTTTCCTTCTTCGATAATAATTTAATCTGTTTTCATAATGCCTTTAAAATTTTGATTAATAGAATCTAATTTTGTGAACTGTCTTTGGGAATTTAGGAATCAAACTTAAAGCAGTTACAATTATTTACTTTATGGATCTGAAATGTCAAATGTCAAATCAGTGTCAATTAAATAATACGATTTTTCTCAGTATTTATCGGTAAATCTGATATTAAAATGCAGTGTTATGACTAAGGAGTAAAATTACAGTTTTACAATTTTTCAAAATATAAGTAATCCTGTCTTAAAACAAATACTTCATTTGCAGATATGATTGCATAAAGATATAATAAACACCTGCATAAACTAATAAGTGTTAAAACAAATAAACAAAGAGAAAAAAAGAAATACAAAAAATACGAATTTTGCATTAACATAAAATGTCAACATTTTTCAAATGTTTTTACCAAACAAAAATCTGTCACACCTTATATATAAAGAAAAAAAAACTTTGGACCTTGTTTTGAAATATTTTGAAACAGTTGGTCAGTTCAGAATGGAAGTATGACATTCTAACATTTTTCAACTAAATTCTCATTAAATTAAATTAAATACCAATTTTCAAAAATTTTAGGGCAGGTTTTTAAAAATTCGTGACTCTCTTGGGATGCATTTTGATTTTTATTAATCAAAATTATCTCTCGAAATTTAAGCAGAACATTTTTTTATAAAAATGCTAATAAATATTTTTTTTTGTCGCAGTACGAAGGTGGGCCCCAAAATTTGGAAGATTTAAAATATCTCATCAGCAGAAGTTTAGAAAATAATGGAGAACATTTCCAACATCTTTTGAAAGTAATTTTGTCAATTTTATTTTCCTTCCAACTTTATTAAAAGTTATTCTGACTGAATCAATCAGAGACACAGAACTGCAGAAAAAGTTCATAGACTGCTCGGATCAGGTTCCTTGTCGATTTCTCTGTATTTGATCGACAGAATAACCAAACTTCGCCCAAAATATGTCGTCATGCCGAAAATAAAATAATAATAATCAGAATAAATTTGCAAAATTAACTTCAATAAATTTTCATTATTATATCAGATTCCATAAAACGAAATATTTATACCGTAAGGCCGAAAAAAAAGAAATACATCTGCGGAGAGAAAATATTGAGAAATTAATTTGCATTGATTTAATTAACTCCAATTTTTTTGTAACTTCCCTTTTTTGGATAGAGGACCAATCAGCGCCCACGTCTGACACAAGCAAGGTAACGGAAAAATATGTGGCGTAACCAATCCAATTGTAAACAAAACGAGTGTAGTTGAAACTGAATAAAAGTAACCGAGCAATGCAACCGTAGGTGTGCATAAATTGTTCTTTAAAAGCTGCATCTGCATCATTAATTTTGTTGCGTAAGACGAGTATAAATTCGAAACAAACAGAAATAAATAGAGCTATTTAATCTCAAAGTCACATTTGCTGCATCTGCCACTTGGTTACACCTAGACGCGCTTCACCTTCGCCGAAGAGCAGCATGTTTATATTTGTTTTGCATTTTGGGTGACATGATGTTGTCTCTATTTAACATTGTCGGGATAAAAGCTTCGCATGGGGCAAAGTCCAGTCATTTAACGACAAATCTCCTCTTTTAAGAAGTAAAACATCCCAACAATGAAGCAGCGTCCAAATAAGTCCTCTGAAGTAATTTCGACTGTGGCTTTGTCCAAATTTATCAATTTTCTAAAGCGATATCTCAGTTTCAAGCCTGCTACACAGCTAACATGCAGCACGTGTTTTGTACTTAGACTGTAACCGTTCTCGGAGGAAATTTCGGCCGAGAACATCGTCTCAACACTAAATGCTAACACGTGATGTAACAATGGACGCCCAAAAGTCTTTAAATGGTTAACCAATTGTTAGGCATCTATTATATCGTTATATTGTATACAAACTCGAGCCTATGGCTATTGTTGTTTATTTATGGCTTCTGCAATTATAAATGAAGCTTTAAGGATTTAATTCAAGAGAGAGATCGATCGATATTGCTAAGTGTTTGCCTCCAGCATTCAGAGACACAATATAATTGAGTACATTAATTATATTTTTAATCAATGGGGGACTCAGTCCCTACCATTATATTATTAATCAAAAGTTGATTTAATTTCAAGTGGCGAGTGCAGGAATGTCGATAATTATTACTGCGGACTGAAAGTTGCATTGCAATTTTGACACTCCCACATGTGTTTTTTAATTTCGACACGAAGAAACACTGAGCTATCTTAATTCGATATCGAAATCGGGCGAAATTATGGAATATACGACATTCGCACATGAGTCGTGTGACCTTGAAGTGTTCGTGCATTATTTAGATTATGTATTGCAAAGTCAGCTCCTATTTAGAAAAATGTATTTTGAGTTTATCTAATTTTGATATAAGTGGCATTGATGTTAACAATGCTTCAGGGTTAAACAAAAATGTGAAAAAGTTGATTTCTAATAATACATTNNGTTATTTTTGCAAAAAATATTTAAAGTCAAAATTGGTGATTAAATCTGAATTCTCATAGTCAATATCTAAATATGAATTTTTCACTGCATTAAAGTGTGACTACTGAAAGTTTGATATTTCTTGCAATTCTGAAATACACCAATTTTGACTTTAATTATTAATAAATTTTCATTCATTCATTCATTATCAAGTGCAGTTTTAAAGTTCCATTTTTTAAAAATAATGTTTAATCTCTCGCTAGTTAATTAAACAATACTTTTAAGTTTTGATCGCTCAATAAAACTATAAAAATAGTTTTTGAGAAATTGGTGAACTTTCAGCAGACCACTCTGTATATAGAATAGTCAAAAATACTGGGAAGAAAAATAGGACATGTTATGAAAGAACGTTTCTGTTTCTCCTTATTAAAAGGAGAAACAGAAAAATATTTAAATTTGGTGATAAAAGTAAGGGAATTAATAAAACAATCTACGAAAGACAAAATCAAAGAAATGCTTTTCCTAAAAATAAATAAATTTAAAATTCTTCTGGAAATATGAAAAAACTTGCACTAGAGTTTAGTGAAAGATATACAAAGAAAAAAATGAAAGTATAAAAAAAGAAATGGAGGAATAATGAATTTAAATGGACCCTAACTTAAGAATTTAACGGCGTTATTAATTTAATGAAGTAATTACTTAATTAAAAAATTATATAATTTATATATTTTTTTGTAAAAACTTTTTTTATTCTAACTACAAAATTGAGGAAATTTTAACCTCTTGGAGTGCAATTGCAAGAGTTCAAAGCAGATCATATTTTCAAAACTTTTTATAACGTAACAGCTGTTTGACATCATAACTACAGGACTTATTGCTACGGTTTATCATCTTGTAAAACAGCCTTCAGGCTACAGTAGCGCAAGTCGTGTTTATTAATGGAGTTTCTGTTTTTACTATTTTGAAATTATGTTTTATTATTTTAAGCAACCATAACATTTTGAAATCTTTTAATAAAGAAATATTCTTTATTTCTCAAACCTACCAACAGTTTGAATTAACTTTCAAAATAAAAAGAAAATGAAATAACACACTACTGCATCGTTCTTACATTACTTTTTTGGAAAATTTAATTTTTACTCTCCCTCGAGGAACTTGTTTCAAACCACACAAATTTTTTAACTAACAATACGATTCAGTCTTAGGAAGGACTTACTTTCTTTCATACTTTTGATCCATGTTTCAGTTCTTTTTATAATTTTTTATATTAATTTTTTTTTTATTAATAGTTATACCTTTCACGTATAACTATTTGTAATAACTAAATTTTTAATTCAATTTCTTTAGATAATTTTGTTTGCTTTTTGCTAATTGATTTTTTTCTTTTTTAGAGATCTTTTCACATTTTCGAACACACATCCTGGATATACTCCTTCTCTGTCAATAATAATTAATAATTCCGTCACATATCTGTCCCTAAATTTTTACGGTCCGACATGTGTTTTCAATTCTAAACCGAAAAAATCATTGGCGTGTTGTCTTAATTGGGTAACCACTTACCCAAACACATAAACAGGGGTGAAATTCCGGAATACATTAATTTTTAACAACTCGAAATTCCTTTCAAAGACCACATCCGTCTATCGCTTTCCCGAAGTTAACGTCATCATCGCAGACAGTAACAGTTTGTTATATTTCATTCTTCACATATTCCTCAAACACGTGTTTGTATAATAACACGTGTTTTAGTTTTAAGTAACTTAATATCGGCCCCATATTTCCAGCGGCGCACCAGACGAGCTCGCCTAAAACCAACAAAAACCACCCCAGAGCTCGTTTGGTCGCCACAAATTCAGACATACGATACACAACATCAATAAGCAACACACTTTTCGAGGAAAAAAATGGGCGTAATTACCAGGCCCCAGGTTGAGATTTCAGTGATGGTCTTTTGGTATTTCTTCAGAGACGTCTTTCGACGTATTGTAAATATTTGTTGAAGGTTGCCATGTGGTAAATATTAGTAAATACATATGGCTTTTATATTGCTTAAGTAGTCTGCTCGAAGGGGCCGGATAAGGGAGGGTCGGGGAGGTTTCGACCCGATTTGTTAATTATCCGAATTAATTTACGACGTTTCGGCGTTTCCGAGACGCGCATCAAAAGAGTTTTGGACGCATCACTAATTCGTAATTATCTAAACTACTCTTCTGGGCTGTAATTTGCTTTACGTGCCAAGAATGCTTCCACTCTTGATCAAAAGCTCCGCGACGGTCGCTCTTTAGTATTCAGAAGGACTTTTGATTGTGCCGTTGAGGAAAGTTGTACAAATAACTGGTGGTTAATTGGAGCATAATGAACTTGTTTGAGTGGTAATAAAGTTATCTGGACGCTTAATTAAGATGGGGCGATTAGATGGTGGTGCGATATTTTATCGGACTGTACCAAAGGCTCTTATCTTCGAATCGGTTGAGATTCAAAGCGCTATCTGCGATCTCGATTTTGTATCTGTCCAACATCTGCTGGTAGATCTGTATCTTGAAAAGATCGCTCCGGAATGAAATTTATCTGGAAATCTTATCAGTATTCATCCCATCTAAGAACTTATAAAAGGCAAGGGCAGTATTGTGCAGGAGAGCTGCTACGCCGACCGACAGCTAACCAAACATTGGCCCTCAATAGAAAATATTCAATGGATTTTGGCTCGGGCTTGCCATTGTCCGAATCTTAAGATACAATCTTTTACAATTTTTCTACCATTTTATTCAGGGTTTTGCTCGCTAACCATTTAGCCGTGAAGAAATTATTTCTTTATAATAATATAATATAACACATTTACTCGGGTATGTGTGTTGTAAAATACCTTAAGAATATTTCGCTTTATGTGAAGACGCATAAAGGAGTGCAGTTCAGTTTTATACGCTTCAGCGGGCGACACTTTTATTAAAACTCTTACAATTGCTTCGCAGATTTGCAAACCTTTACGGATTGATGGATATTTAGAAACCTCGATTTGTATTCTCGATTTAAAACTCGTTTGAGGGTGTAAATTTTCAATTACACACAAACTGACCGAAGGGAAAAGATAAACCTCGTTTGCTTTTCTAATCCAGCATAGAATTCACCTGAAAAAAAAAACACTGTAGATACATCATTCACAACATCGTTATCTTCGCCACTTAATTTCTTCGTCCACTTAGAATTTTTATTTTTTTAATTTACGATTTATGATTCTCCTTTCTCCTATGCATGATTTATATTTTTTCCACATATTTTTTTCTTTCCCTATATTGATTGTTTTTATTATGGTTTTTATTTTACCCTTTAATTTTGATAATTCCCTAATTTCCGTTTTTTCCTATCATCTGATTTTATTTTCTTTCGCTTCTATATTTCGCCATATTTTTCAAATATTACTTGCTTGTAATTTTTTTAATACACTTTGCTTCTATGTTGCACTCATTTTTTCTTTACATGAGTTAGATCGGGGGGGCTCGGACCCTCTAAATAGTTCATGGGGTGTGCTATTGATTTTGTTTCTTACATGTGTTCTGCTTCTACTTTTGTTTATTCTTCCACTTTTATGTAGCGAAATATTTCTTACATTTCGTTTCTTTTTTAATTTCTTATTGTTGTTATTTTTGTCTCTTTTTTATATTATTATATATTAATTATCATTTACACTAGCTAAAAAATTTTACTTTTCTTAAATTATATTCTGTTCCGTTTTTCTTCTTATTTTTTCCTTTGTTTATATTTCTAATAATTCCAGTAATTTTAATAAATTTTCGAAATATTTAGCGTACCAACAACCATGTGAAACATTGTAATTTTTCAGACTTGCTATGAAATTATAATTCTAAATTTCGTAAAATTTGAGACA
>QDEB01116201.1:15401-30637 GCA_004193795.1 Asbolus verrucosus | reverse complement strand
CGTTTCATTTTAGATTGCTTACGGAAGCAAAAAGTCGTCTAAAAATCATCAGCGAGTGCACCACCGGCGGAGAAATGCATAACGTGAGCACTACCACGGGAAATGTAAGTTTTTCTGAATTTTTTCACCGATTACGAACGATTGTGTTTCTGCGTATACAGGTCCGTACTAGGCGCAATGTCAAAACTAAAGCTCTCCCCAGACCACGCAGCGGGCTCAGCCAACTGTTAATTGGGTTGGTAGGCGCTACGTTCATCATTGGTAAATCCCCCGAATTTTGTAATCAAATTCACCCTCTTTCGTTTTTTAGTTGGTATTTTGACAGCCCAGACAAATCAAGGTTACCTTGAGATATTTGGTGAGTGCCAACTGGCTGTGATGTTTCATTTTTGTTTCATCTTTTTTTTTTAGTTATTTCAACAGGCCTACTTTTACCCTTGTTTTTTTTGGTGGAGGTGGGCTTTCGAATCTTGTATGCCATAGAAGAGTGTAACCACTTGATTACACGTTATAACAACAGCATCTTAATACTGTTAAAAGATATTTTTAACTTTTCTTCCATTTCCGCAATATTGGCCATAGGTTCAATCTTCGTCCTCATTACCTGCATGAAATTTGATCATTGGCCTCACAAATTGTGGTACGATTTGGGCCCATGGTCTGTATTGTTCTCCCTATTAGGTGCTCTGTTTCTGCAACGCGTCATCAATCTAGTAAGTTGCTGAAAATTCAATAATATAACCTCACATTTTATTCTTAAATTAGAGATGTGGCCCTCTATATGATTCTTTATGGATTGAAAATTCGAACGGTCTCGATTATGGTGCAGGAATGGCTTACTCGTTCTTCTATGGTTACTTGCATCTTATAATCCCAAAAACCGGCAACAGCGAAAAAAATCTGGAAGAATTGATGAAGGATTATGAAGACAAACACCATGTCCAACTGAAGTTCTATAAATTGTTCATTCTAATCCCCAAATCGCTTTATTGTTTCACCAGCTTAATGGATACAGAATCCTCCCCGAGTATTGAAGAGAGTTCTGTAAGGCCTCTCAACTGAAACTTGAAAAAAGTAAGGTTATGTGTTGCAGTCTTTGGACAGTATTGTACGAACCGTGGCGGGGGTCCAGAATCGGGTTTACAAAAACTCCGTCTACAAAATCAACGGCCCTGACGACAGAAAGATTTACGTGGCGGCTGAGTATGCAACTCCTTTGAAAACTTTCAAGGAAGTTGTCAGTTACAACGGCGAGCACTCGAGTGAGTAATAATAATAATTGGCATAAAATGTCATCAGTTTGTTTCACATTTAGACCACTACATGAAGCACAAAGATGACGTCGTCCTACAGTTTTATCTGACACTGAAAAAAGTATTGAAGGAGCATGAAAACTGCACAAATTATTGCGAGCTTATCTTCTATGACGGTAATTTAATCACTAGGACAAACAACGGTAACAACAATATTATTTTTAGATAAGGACGAGAACGGGCGCTACAAGGACGTGGGCAAAATCCTGTTGCAACGGATAAAAAAACTGGAACAAAGACAACCCCAATAAAATTAAGTGCAAATGTAGCGAATTTTGGGCTGTGTTAGCATAAGTAGCGCGACCCCAGTTTTAATTTAGATTAGGTTGTAGCTCTAAAAAATTGTGATAACGAGACCAATGATTGGCTGTAGTATCTAAACTTTTTTAATTTTTGTAATTTTATTGTGAATTTAACGATAACACCCCGTATATTCATTAAGTATTTTTGTTTGGCGTTTCGCATTTGTTTCATAATGTTGTGTCATATTAGCCATTAAGGGAAAGTCAATAATTTTTCAATAAACTCATTCAAGAGTCATCGTCTTGTCTTTGTGTGGACCCCTCGTACCTTCAAAACCGGAAAATTGTGAAAATTGGTTCGGAATCACGTACAAAGTGCGCATGAATCACCGGTCACGTGACATGGTTTTGTGTTTTAAATGACATGTTCGCCCTTCAGATGACATTTCGTTCTTGTTGGTGATTGTGGAAGGTTCACGGATCGTCGAAGATAATGTAAGTAAAGGGATTTGCAAATATTTTCATACTTAACGTGAGTTCCATAATCCAGATGAGTTTGAATTTGAATAATTTGAATCTGCATGACATTTACGAAGCTGTGCGGCCGTACATAGAGCAGCTTTATTGGATGCTGGAGCAGTTATTATGGCGTACGCCAGTCACGTAATTTGCCGGTTTTTTGTTTAAATTTGTGCAGCTCCAAGGGCGTAATCGCTGTTGTGGCGATTGGATGGCGAGCGTCGAAATTGAACATTTTTGGCCCGATTTTATGTGACGATATGTGATTTTATGGTCGATGCCGGCAAATGGTGACCTGCTTGACCTTCACCACCGTCAATCACAATTTGGGAAATTTTTCACGAATTTCAACCGATTTTCCTTTAATTGTGCTAACTGCGATTACAGAAATCTGTAGCGAACTCTTTTGTTTTATTATGTCATTCAAAATGTCATTACTGGCGTTAATTTTCTCGTCTAATTTCCAGCAAAAATGCCCAAAATCGGTATCAACGGCTTCGGACGCATCGGTCGCTTGGTGCTGCGAACCTCCTTGGAGCGCGGCGCCACCGTGGTGTCCGTCAACGACCCCTTCATCAGCGTCGACTACATGGTGTACCTCTTCAAGTACGATTCCACCCATGGGCGCTTCAAAGGCGAAGTCAAGAGCGAGGGGGGCTATCTGGTCGTGAACGGCAACAAGATCGCCGTCCATTCCGAGAGGGATCCCAAGGTGAGTGGTCCGTAATCAGTGACGAAATCGATCTTGTAACTTGACCCTCGTAGAACATTCCATGGGCCAAGGACGGCGCCGATTACGTGGTGGAGTCCACGGGCGTCTTCACCACCATCGAGAAGGCTTCGGCCCATCTCGAAGGGGGCGCCAAAAGAGTCATCATTTCGGCTCCCTCGGCCGACGCCCCCATGTACGTCTGCGGCGTCAACCTCGACGCTTTCGACCCCAGCGCCAAGATCATCTCCAACGCTTCTTGCACAACCAACTGTCTGGCTCCGCTGGCTAAAGTCATCCACGACAACTTCGAAATCGTGGAGGGTTTGATGACCACGGTGCACGCGACCACGGCCACACAAAAAACCGTGGATGGCCCCTCCGGGAAGATGTGGCGTGACGGACGCGGCGCGGGCCAGAACATCATCCCGGCGTCCACCGGAGCTGCCAAGGCTGTGGGGAAAGTTATCCCTGCTTTGAACGGGAAGCTGACGGGGATGGCCTTCAGAGTCCCCACTCCTAACGTCTCCGTGGTGGACTTGACGGTGCGCTTGGGCAAGGCGGTCACTTATGATGAAATCAAGAACAAGATCAAGCAAGCCTCAGAGGGGCCTTTGAAGGGGATTTTGGGGTACACCGAAGACGAAGTTGTCTCCACCGATTTCCTGGGGGATACGCACTCTTCCATTTTCGATGCTGCTGCTGGAATCCAGCTCAGTCCCACTTTCGTGAAATTGATTTCTTGGTATGATAACGAGTACGGGTACTCGAGCAGAGTTATCGACTTGATCAAGTTTGTCGCGAGTAAGGATGAGGCTGCTTAAATTATTGGCGCGAGAGGTGCATGTGGGTCGGTTCGAAAGACTAGGCTAGCTGTGTAAGCCCACCATTTTTCTTTATTATTTAAATGTACCGTGTATTTGTATTCAATTTCAAATTATTTGTTATTGTAATAAATGTGGAAAACGAAGCAGGATGTTATTTTAATTGAGAGGTTAACCGCCGTAGGAAATTTGTACAATCTAATTACAATTCCTCTAATTTAATGACAGTTTCACTCATCTGTACCTAATTGGCTAGAAGTGACGTAATTCACTGACTTGATTGGCTAAATTTTAGGTTGGCTCAAACTTCAAAACAGAAGTCAACAAAATGTCATACGGCATAATTACTATAATTGTTTAAATTCTGAATTAATTTCCCTGGTTTCATACACAAATAACATATTATAGTATTGTCATATGACAATACTATAATCATATACAATACTGTCATACAAGTTTTAATTCTCACTACTATCGCTTAAGGCGCTGATCTGGAATTTTTAACAATTAAAACACTACAAACTACTCTTATTAAAGTTTATTTCAGTCAGTCTGTTACAACATAAACACAATTATGAAATAATCAGCACATTTTATTATTCGACTTGAGATTAAAATAGTAAAATTGTTCGGAATTCTTTTTACTACAAGTAAAAAAAAATCTTTGGTAATGGGTAATTATTAGATAAAACCCCATCAGGTCTCAAATGTTAATTTGTGTTTTTTCAAATATTAAATATAGAAAGTTATACGCATTCTATGTCGCCCTCCTCGACAGTAGTCAAAACTAAATCGAAAAACTTGCTCATTAAGCGAATAAGCAAACTTTATCTTCTGTAATTTCATGTTAATTCCACACTAACTTTCGTTGGTTTTCGATTGATAATAATTCCATTCAAATGCGTCCCTGTAACTTAATTCCATAGTGGTTAACCTCTCGATAATAACCTTTCAATCCTATAATCTAGAATTTTAGTTAGGTGGCTGCTGTGCTACTTAAATATGTAAAGGATAAAATAAAAGACAGTTCAAGCTTTCGAAACTTGTATTTTCCTCTTTTTCTGCGTCAACTTCGTCTTGGCAAACCACACCGCGACTTCCGCGAGAAAACCCCCCACCCCGAGGATGCACCCCAAAACCAAAATCGTGAAGGCTCCTTGGAGATGATGCAGCGACAACTCCTGGACGAAACTACCATCCGCATTCACGGCTTCGACCTTCTTCAAGGTGTGCAGGTACTTGCGCGCCATTTCGTCGACCAATCCAAAAGTGGTCATCGAGCTGACCACGCGATTGATCCTGTTCAAGAACGGGAACCCTTTACTCGCGACGATGACGACCGAATACGAAAAAATCTTTTTCTCGATTATATGAACCTTCGGTTTTTGGTGATTGTCAGTTAAAATTGGATCCTTCTGAGCTATCATGTATTTGATGACGAAATCGGTACCGATGGTGCAAGTGTCGCGATCGTCAGCCACCTTGGTCAACCAACCGCTCAAAGAATCATTGACTTGGTACATTTCGTAGATTCTCATCGAATTTTCATCTTCTGTCACGTTGAAGATGTCTTCGTAGATGGGTAAACCCCCGATCTCGTAATCCTTAATGATAACATCTTCAATTGAGTTTACTTGAAGCTCCCTCTGGGGCCGTGTCAAGTAATTAATCAACGAACTAGTATAAACCGAGCTTATGATGATGCCAAAGATGCTCAAAGAAACGAAAACTATTCGAATCCAGTCAGAATTGGGTTGTCTGTTAGTAACTGAAGTAATAACCACTTGGAACGCTACAAGGAAATCGTTACCAAACTTCTTATAGAAGCTACATTCACTTTTCGACAACGCCCCCATTTTAAAGGCTAAAGCACACAATACCACAAATCCGAAGCAGACCACCCATAGACGCCAGCTGAAAATGACGGTTAAAACTCGCCATTTTGGCACATATTGCGCTATGGGGACGATCCAAACTAAATTCGAAACAAAATGGGAGCTGGTGAAGTCGAAATCTTTCGCGTAATCGGCGACGAAGTAGAAATTCCCCACTCCCAAGCAAGAATCGTTATAAACCCGACCTAACCCGTTGGACCAATACCCCTCCTCATCCTTAACCCCCCACGTATCCTCCCCTGTTAGGGTTACGTTAAAGTCGATATTGAGGCTACCTCCAATCTGTTTAATGAGAGAAATTTCGAAACCTTCGTCTTCGCTAATGACGAAGGGGATGATCGCGTTGGCGACGACATCCATCGTGCAATTCCCAAAATTTTTTTCCAGCTTACCCTCGTAATACTTCCGCTTGGTTCTGAAGGTTCCATCGACGCAGTGGTCCAAAACCACCACAGCTGAGGCGTCCAAGCAGTGGTGCGAGGGCTTGAAACTGAACTCCATGGAGTACAAGATCAGGTGCTCCGCCGTTTTGGGGATGAGCACGGCGGCGTTGGTGATGTACATCCCCCAAAGTTTCTCCAACATGGCGGAGGCCTTCCGCTTACAGAATTTTTTGCAGCTTGAATAGTACACCAGAAACAAAGCGTTGGGGTTGTGACTGCTCAACCCGCCCAAAATTTCGAGCTTTCGGTTGAAATTTTCGATGGAATCCACCACAAACAAGCAAAAACTCGTCCTCATCTCCACCCCGAATTCAATTCTGCCATCCTCAATTATTTCAGCGCTGAACTTCATTAAATCGTTCAGTTTCTTGATTAATTTGTCTTGGATTTCATACCCGGGTGACGTCATATTGGCTGTTGTCAAAACCGTCAGCAACTGGACGTCGACCTGGTGGCTCTTCCGGTGGTTGAGGTTGACGTAGTGGAAGTTACTGGTCGCCACTGCTTGTAAACAACTGACGGCGTTGCTTTGGTGGATGGGACCTGTGGGGTTCAAACGCAACTTTCCCTGCCCCATGGCTATTATGGAAATTGTTAAAATAAGACGGTGATTAATCATGGTATCTGGACGTCTATTGTTTTACTAATGGTTCTGTGGTTAATTGATGCTTAGCATGTGCGTTTTTGTTAAAAAGAATTGCGTGCGATTGGTGGATGATCTTCGACAGGAGATAAGTGGAACATGAATAACATTTTATAATGTTTTGAGGAAGATGATTGAAGTTTTTACATGAAATCACGTTCGAAGAAGTGACACGACATGTCTGCATAGGGTCGTTGGCAGCTATTAAAACTAAGCCATCAAATACTTGAGATTATGAGTAAATTATTGTAATATTTCTTCTCATGTCATCTATTTATTGTTACTTTTTTCTTTCACGAGGTTATGTTCAATTTCTACCATCATCAATGTGAAATTTTTATTTATCTGCATAAATCTAAAACAACAAAAGGCAATCACGACATTTTTCACTACAAATATGGTGTTCATCGTTTTTTATGCAGTCGGAAGGTAATTTTCATGTTCATAAATAACATTTATCACTTTTTCGACATCTGCCAGTATCTGAACAACAGGTCAGGTCAGGTCAGGTCACCGCCACCTATTTAGCGAAAACCAAAAAATCGCAGGAACAAAATCAGGTTATGACGTAAGTGTGAACGTTTGAAAACGAATTTTGGGCAAAATCTCAACTTCTCAACATGACGGCAGCCGTAGCATCCCCAAGTGGGCAATACTGTTAAAACTACCAGTTTACGTTCCCGATTTGCTGCTCATCGATCACTCGTCGGCGCAATGATAATTTATAAAATGGTAATTCGAGCAATCAAGGTCTTGTCAGCGCTGCTCCCCTCTCTGTAAACACATGTGGTTCCGTCGACGATTAACTTTTTTCCATTTCCTCCATCTGTCTTCCTGTACGTGTGGCACGTGAGTGTGTGCGTACGGCTTAAAATTAGACCCCAAGCCTAGAAAATGTACTAATTATAACAGCATTCGGTCAATAGTTGGCTGTGATTATTATGTACCCAAACCGAGATCTCGCGTACCTTTAACATCGCCTCGAAGTGAACAATTTAATGTTTTACTTATCGAATTAGCAACAAATCGTTCGATTATGGCGGCGAGCTTCGCTAGGAGAGTGTCGAGGTTCTTTAAACGCATGGGTCTGGTCGGCTACAGGTGAGGATTCCAGAATGAACCATCATCTACCAAAAAAGAAAAAATCGCGGTGGCGCCTGTCGTTTGAAAATGCAACTGTTTGCATAAACAAAAACGTAACCATGGCAGCATCAGCAATTGCATAATAACGCGGCCAACTTGATAACTCTTATCATTAAACAAACTCTTTCCAGCAAGAAGCGGAACATATTCGGCATCCATCCTCTCCTCATCTCCACGTTCTACATACTCATCGCCCTGTTCCTCGCCTCCCTGGCTCGAAAACTCATCAACGTCGTCCTCGGCGACACCATCTTCAAACGGATGCTGCTGGAGTTCATCGCGACCTTGGAACTGTGCGCCGCCTGCTTCGAGTTGATCGTGGGTAAGTTGAGTGTCGAATCGCGGGCCCATCTAGACTGGACCCGACCCCTTGGTCCGGTCCAGAGCAATAGGGCGCAGATTATCCGTTAAAAGTAAGGATCGGGCGCCGCCATCGGCGTCTGATTAAGAAATTTAACCACAACGGCCCAGACATAAAACCGAAATTAACACTAACGCAGTTGCCGACAACTGGGGCGTCTGGGCTTACGCCCTCTACCTCTTCCTCTTGACGATATGGTGGGGAAAGAGTTGGGACGTAGCGTCGGCGTGCCCCTACAGCCCCATCGAAGACATCCTCGACGGCATGCAAGACGTCAGCAACGCCGCTCTCTTGATCTTCTCGCAGATTCTGGGGGCGCTGGTCACCTTCCGCTACGTTCAGATCCTGTGGGCCATGGAGCTGGTGGAGACCCATCGCAGCAAGGCGTTCGAGGAGTGCGTGGCCGACCTGCAGGTCCACATGATCGCCGGGGCCATCATCGAGGCCACGGGGACTTGCCTGTGCAGGTTAACATCCAAATTTCTGAGCTCCACCGAGACCAAGTTCGGCAATATCTTGGACGCCTTCTTCGCCACCATGATGGTGGTGGCAGGTGAGTGGTGACGAAAGAGAGCCGTTTGAGACTCGTCCGGCGGTTTATCAAAGCCGGATGAGAGCATTTAGCGGCTGAGATCGAAGTGTGCTTGGTCACATCAGTGCTCCAAGGACAGACATTTTTTTCATTAACAAATGCGTGTGTAGTGTTCCGATCTTGATTTGAATTCGCAACTTTGCCATCATATTCACAACGATTTTAAATATTCAGTTTAACTGATATAACCGGTTTTTCGGTTACTGTCAGTACTGGACGAAATAACTTTGATTTCTTTATTTCAACACATTTTATAAATATATAGATAGCAAAGTTTTATTCTTATACCATGGTTTAATTTTGAAAATCCACGTTTCATTAAGATTGGAATTGACCAAAGTCGGAAAAATTTAAGCAGGCCTGTATGAGTGTTTGTTTGTTTTCAGCTTTTAACTTTTCCGGGGGCTATTTCAATCCCGCCCTGGCCACCTCTTTGAAGCTGGGTTGCGATGGCAACACTTTCGTCGAACATTTGGTCGTTTATTGGTTAGGAGCGACGATCGGATCGGTAATTTCCGTGATCATATTCCGATCGTCTGTGGTCCAAAATTATCTGAAGAGTCTTAAAGTCAAAATGGATTGATCGAATCTTTTCACAACTGTTCTAGTCATCATTGTGATAATCGAATGTGCTCAATAAAGTTATTTTTGAAGGTTACAATACAACAACACTTTCTTGATTAGTTCTTTATTAAATTATATAAACAAACATGATTATGGAACCTAAAAATGTAAGGCTAACATATGATCAGTTGGACAGTTCCCAAGGTATGTGTGGAATGTAAAAAATAATACTTATCAACTTCATAATTTAATACTTAACATCATATTCTTAAAAAAAAAAGAGGAAAAGATGATAACTGGAAGGAATACCAATGATTATAATAAAGTTGTAAAGCGAGATATATACTTTATGGCTACTCTAAATATTATATAGTCATTCTCAATCTGTATATAATACAAAATTCTAGTAACCATCACGAAATGGTTAGCTGTGACGTCATCAGTCAATGATTTGTTTCAATTTTAATACTAAATTCAGTAATACATTAGAGGAATGTGCAAGTTGTCAACGGAATCGTCTTTTTACTTAAAATAATCATTAAATAAAACAAGTCTTATGTTTCAACCTTGTAACATCTCAAGAAAACTATGAAAACTTCAATAATAACAACACCCAACAGCCCAAAAAAATTTTTACAACAAAAAGAAAAAAACAAATGAAACCCGGAAAACAACCAATTCCAACGTGTCTTATCGATCGATTCTCTGATTTATTTTTTCATATATATATACAACTATCAAGTCTGAGTGCAGAAAATTTCCCTATTTAATATTATTATAATAAAGCTTCGTTGGCAATTATGTCTCTAGTACTGTAATATAAATGATTTTGCAACAATTAACTCTTTAGAGGCTTCAACACCTACTGCGAGAGCGACTCGAAATCCTGTGCTAGCAACAAAAAAATTTGACGGGAGCATCCATCAATCCCATCGGCATTTTTTTGTCATTTTATGTTTTATGTTTTTTTTTTATGGAAGAACCAACGAATAGTAGCGCTGCTGTTGCTGCTGCTCCTTATCATCATTTTTTTTTCTTGTGTTAATTTAATTGAGAGGAAGGCAGAAAATGTTTTGCAAGATGGACTTACTCGGCCTCATGTCGACTTGCAAGAACCCGGCGTCGTCGTAATCGTCGATATCGGGAGGAGGGGGCGGCGGCGGCGGCGGGAACATCGGCGGAGGATGACGGTGTAACGGGGGTGGGGGTAGATTGTTGGGATGTAAAGCGCAAAGGACGTTATGTCACACGCAATCCTCCAGGGACATCAGCAGGGGATTCACGTATTCGAAACCTTCGAATTCCGATTGGTCGATCTTCTCGATCACGTGCCTGCAAACGTCAAATGGATCGTTTATTTTTCTTTGTTTTCTTTAAGCGTAAAAGCGACTTACGGGTCGTCAGGCGTGAGATGTACGGGTTCGTCGGTGAATTCTGGAGGGAAGTTGGCCAGGTCTCGGTCCGAATCTAGCCGGGGCTTGTACGGGGGCTGGATCTGTTTCTGCTCGAGCTACGGAAGCCACAAAACTACATTTACGAGCTGCAAGAAGCCGGACGAGGGGTAAACTCAGATCCGTAAAAACATTTTGTGGTGTGAAACCGACTTTAATCAGTACGAAAATCCATCGAACGAAGGCGGTCTCACACTATCAAATGATAGAGTGTACAGATCTGAATTTGGGTATAGCAACAGCATCGATGCGTACGCGACTTACGCGTCATCTGGAGTGAACGAGAGCGCCTCCAGAGTGAAACGAGGGTCGAAATTTTGCAAGACGTCATCGCATTCGGACAAAAACGGTGCCGCCAACCCTCTTTGTTTCAACTGACATTTGATGTAATGAAGCAGAAAATGCCAACAGTTCGAATTTGACACACCGTTGAGGTTATGTTAAAAAAATTCAACTCACCATGTCCCAATCGATGCTCTTAAAGAACGGATGACTGGTGATTTCGCTGAAGGAGTCATGACTGGTGCAGCCCAGTCTGTCGGCAGGATTTTTATTGAGGAAACCTTTCAGGACGTTGGCGGCTTTGACACTGAGCGATCTAGGTATACGGATGGTTTTTTCTAAGATGACTTGGAATAAGTAGTCTTCAGTATTCTGGTCGGGATTCTCCGAAGCTCCCGCAATATCAAATGGAGACCTGCCCGCCAACATTTCGTATAATAAAACCCCTGAAAGGAATTTGATCAGTCTTTACGGCGAAAAATGAAATCGAGCGCGTACCTAATGCCCACCAATCCACCGAGAATCCGTAATCCTCCCCTCGTAAAATCTCTGGAGCTATATAGTTAGGCGTGCCGCAGAATGTCGAGGTGGTGTCCCCCGGCCTGATCCCCTCCTTGCACATTCCGTAGTCAGTCAGTTTGATGTGCCCCTCGTGGTCCAAGAGCACGTTGTCCAGTTTCAAATCTCGATAAATGATTCCTTTGCAATGCAAAAAGTTCAGGGCCAACGAGATCTCCGCCGCGTAGAAGCGGGCGTGCTCCTCGGGCAGGCGCCGCTGCCTCTGCATGTGGAACATGAGATCGCCCCCGCGCACGAACTCGATGACGAAAAACAGCCTCGATGGCGTCTGGAAGCACGAATGCAAGCCGACCAGGAACGGATGGTTCGAGGCCGTTTCGAACACGTGCTTCTCCGTCTGCACCCAGTCGATGTCCTCGTCGTCGGTCACCAGGGCCTTCTTGATCACCTTCATCGCGTAGATGCGCTTGGTCTTTTTCAGCTCCACCATCAGCACCTTGGCGTAGGAACCGCGACCGATCACGCGGATCAAGTCGAAGTCGTTCAACGAATACTGACGCTGCGAACCGGCCTCCAGGTCGTCCGACTGACGGTTCGGGTCCTCCACGGGCACCGACTCGCCTGCATCCAACATAAAAAATCGACACAATCAGAAGAGAAATTTGAGGTTATGTCGCTGCGAAAACCAACCCGAAACCGAACCTCACCAGCAAACATCCGTCTCGACGTCGAAAACGCGATTGCCACTTCGAAAATTCGCATCGGTTCGATGTTTGGGGAGATTCGGCCCCGAAATTAACAATTAAAAAAAAGTGAGGTTATGTCGAACTACAAATTTACCTGTGACGTCCGGAGGGGGCTCCGGATACTCTCTGTCGCGTATTTCCGATATAATTTCATTAGTGGTAGCTTGCGTGACCAAAGGCGATTCACCGTTGTGGTCTTCTCTGATGGAAGGCTCGACTAATTCGACCGTGCACGGGATTTGTACTAGTTTGTGGCATTTTTTGTGGACGAGGAGCTTGCACTGGATGCACTTGAAACCTTGCCGGCCCAAGCCCCAGATTCTGTCATTGCAAAACGCGCAGAAGGCCCTCTGCGGATGGCAAGCGAAAAAATTTGTGTCGTCACTGTTACTGATAGTTACTCACTCGATTGAAGCGTTTCGCTTGGAAGATGTGGCCGTTGACACGATAGAGCTTCCTCCAACGTCTGGCACCTCTTCTATAAATGCTCCCTGGAAGGCGAAAACTCGATCAATAAGTACATCACACGAACGTCGGACCAACACAACTACCGAATTTTTCCTTGTGGTGTCTTTTACATAATAATAAGTATTGCAAGATTCGCAGCATTGTTATCGTAACAACGCCATTTTAACAGCGAAATTCGAAAAAATATAAGCAAAAAATTATCTCCTGTTTTGGTGATTATTTCGAAATTGCCGCCTTTAAACTTTGACTTGAATTGTTGCCAACTTAACTCGATTGTTGCGAAAACTTGTCGGATACCTTTACAAAACATCAATGGGGGCTCGGCGGGAGTCTCCGGGACCTGCAGCGAATCGCTTGGTGACTCACGAATTAAAATCGCACTGTCGGTGTTGCCAACGTAATTTTTGTTTCGTTGGCAGGCGTGATTGCGCCCTTTCGAATTGGCACGAATTAAAAAAAACAACAAAAATACTCACTGTCCTCTCCCTGGCAGGGCATTCCCGGCTGCGGCGGCACATTTGGAAAAACTGCGGACAAAACAGAGGCAATTAAATAATTCGTCTCGTCCATGACGGATTTACAACTCAAATATTTGGTAAAATCGAAACGGCAACAATTAACCAATACGCGCTGATAAGATAAAGTTAAAACAAGCTTATCAGCCGTCGGAGGTGTGCAGTGCCCCAAAATAATCGCCAGGAAAGAACCGATTTTAAATAAACCAGCACCGGCGTGATTGCGTGGGGGATGTCCGGTCATTATTGCCAACGTTCTCGGATGAAAACATTAAAAATGCAGAAGCCCCGTCGGAAAATTACCGGGGGTTAAGGCACCAACCTCTGGGGAAGGCCGACAGTACGGATGATGAGTCGTAGGATAACGTGGGATATAAAGAGTAGAGGATGGCCGCCTCGCACATGTCCCTCCAAAGTTTGATGCTGCTCCACCACTGTTTACCATCACCCATCGTTCGAACGTGGGGGCCGATGTGCGGTCACGTAACACGACGCATCTTCGACGCACGCACGCTACTGTGAAGAAACTCCAGGTGGAGGCGAGATAACGCCGTATCTCGGCCGAATCTGATAAGGTCTGTTTGAACTCTAGTGGGAGCAATCGAGGCCTGATTCAATGGAATTTGGCGCAAAAATGTGCCCGTGACGCATCGCAGATTGTCTAATCGATTTTTTCGAGATAGAGAAACGACGTGCCGATACAGTCCGAAGAAGAACTGAGGGAACGCGAAGCCGGCAGAGGTCAGAAATTAACCGAAATCTGACATGGAACAAACATTCATAACAAGCACGCCATAAAAATACCACAACGTTTGTTGTTGTCCACAAATGGACTTTTGAAATACTGATTTTTTAAAGAATTCACCTTTTCTTTTTTAAATTTTTAATTCTCAAATTTGACAATGATGCGGGTGGGTACTTAAATAAATCAAAATTTTTTAACAACACTCAGAAATAATTTAAGCAGCTGGCAAAATTTAGGCTAATTTTGTAAACAAATTTACTGCATTATGTTTTGATATAAACACAAGTATTAAGAATTACGTTTATCTTGTTCGCATGTTTACACTTTTTGAAATGATGCACTTAAGATGTTTAAAAAAAGAAAAAAATACGAGAAAAAAAACAAAAACATATTTAAAAACGTGAATCCAGGATTAGTTGAAGCTTGAAACGAACGATTCATTGTTGATATTTAAAAGGATGAAATTGATTTTAACCATTGTCAAAATTTGAAATAATTTTTTTGAGAAAAATTCTTTTTTAAACATTTTGGGTATTCGATATCATGCTTGAAGGCATGTGTTTTGTATGAAAAAAAAAATGTTTTTGTTCTTACAATGTCCTAAATCCTATTTATATTATTTAATTTAATTCCATTTTTATACAGAATGTATTTATACAACTCATTATAGTAAATAAGATGCACATAAATAAGTTGATACAAATGTAATAAAATAAATAAAACTTCAATCGTAAATGCGAATGAAAAGAACACTTTTTGATTTCTAAAATCTTGCCGATCTTTCCTAAAGATTATGTTTAATGTCATTCCAAGGGTCTGTATCAGTTGCTTAGTTACGGCTATATCTGTCTCATTGTATTTTTAGCAACCTATATACCCCCATCTTTTTCTATTTTTATATTTTACTGTCACTCATCGGCGAAGCGCATAATAACCCTACTTTTGAAATTTGAATATTTTATGTCAGTCAACAATTAGTCCCCTTACCATAATAGTATCAGATGTGTGACGGTTAGACAAACTAGAATGATACTATATAATTATTATTCCATTTTCATTCATTATTCATTCAATTTTTTTGTTGTTGAAACGACATAATGTGGGAAATACAAGCGCAAGGTCAGTACTTACAACCGCATTCACATAAATATATGTCTCAAACGAACAGGTTGAGCAACCTAATCACGAGAAACCTCGTAGTTCTGTTTTAATTCCAACAGCAAACACTAGGGATCAATTTAGGACATTGTAAACAAAAACAA
>QDEB01116201.1:0-15356 GCA_004193795.1 Asbolus verrucosus | reverse complement strand
ATATTTTTTCCTTTTTAAAACATCTTAAGTACATTCTTTCAAAAAGTGTAAACATGCGAACGAGATAAACGCAATTTTCAGTAAAATTCTTGATAAAAGCGTTCATGCTGCGAGATACGTTTATTCTTACAATACCGTGTTTAGATTTCGTTTTGGTAATACTCTTCGTATTTATGCACCCTGCGATCCGACACTTTTTCCATACTTTCCAGACTACGTGAACAAACTTAAAAGTAAATGCCAACGGGCTTGAGTTACAAATGACAAAATCAATTCAACCTTTTTGCCGTCGAAATTTTTAAGCGCTACGCCTCGCAACATATGCTATATACGACAAATACTATCAATACCCTTAGAGGGGCAACCTAGCCGCTACAAACCCTTTTTAAATTGTTCGGAGTTGATCTTTTTTGTTTTTCCGATTCTAGATACGAGCCGTATAATCTACACGCACATCTACGGAACTTAATTAAGTGTTCCGAAATTACAACAAAATCAGGTCTTTCATTCTAACGTAGGCGAATAGCCTCTTGGACCTTGAATTTAGGGTAGTTCCACCCTTACTTGTTTTGTTCTCCGGTAATCTATTACGAGATTATTTCTGCTTGAAGTCTCCTCACTTCCGTCAACTTTCCGACTTTTCGGATCGACGCTTAACCGAATTTCAGAAACCGAACGTAGTTTTCGAGACTGCGATATGTGCCAAACGTCATTTCGTTCGGCCGCCGTACGAACTCCCTAAATAATTAAGGAAAAATCGATTTGCGGAAATTCACAACAAAACTGCGTAGACGAAAGAAAAACCGGAATCGGACATAAACAAACAGCCTTGATCTTGAAGATGAGACATAACCGATCAAAAAACCGAAACGTACGCAAATCAAACCGACGATCAAAAACTATCTCAACCCGTTTTCGCCAAAAACTATTCAAACGATCGCCATATGGGCCCATCGATTGCGGATGACGTCACGATCGGAGTCGCCGATTCTTCATCATCTCGGCCCCCCTCCCCGAAATCCCCACGAATGCGGTCTGGCGCATCGTGAAGACGACAGGTGTCGGAATCTTCGAGTGATCGACGACCACCCCGCCCCCCTTTCCATCTCGATCAGCTGCACCTTAATTACAAAATCTATAATTGCGCATCGTTTCTAGGACGGAACTGGGAGGCGCGAATTCCGTTCGGTTCAACCAAATCTCGTCGAAATCGGCCGCGTCCATCTGAAAACGAACGAACGAACAAACCTGTGGCGTATCCCGGTTCGGAACTGCTGTCGTCGTCGGAGAAGGAGAGCTGCTTGTGATGGTACTCTATGTAGGTGGCGTGATGGTGGTAGAGGTGGTGCGGGACGGCGTACTCGACGGCCGTGTGCTTGCTGCCGACCCTCGTCAAGGTGTTGCCGGCCGAGAGGGTGCCCCCCTGCTTGCTGCTGTGGGCCGCGCACAAGATCCCGGCCAGAGCCCCCTGGGGCCCCACCAGGGTCAGATCCAGCGACGGCCTCCTCGAGAAGGCGGCCACCTCCTCGAACTCGGCCGTCGTCGGCGCCGTGTTGTTGTTGTTGGAGTTGACGGGCGCCCCCGCGTACGTCTGCGACACCGACGGCCGGTTCTCCACGGCGACGGGCAACTGCTGGTGGTTGGCGGTGCCGTTCTGGTTGCGCCTGGGACTGCGCCCCCTGTCCGACACCGTCGTGGCGCTCCAGTAACCCCAAGCCATGGCGCTTCGCGACTGGACGCTCAATACATCCTAGAGAGAGGCGCACACCCGAAAAGCGACCGTCAAAGAGGTTATTATTAAATCGCTTCGGACCCGCCTAAAAAAAACACCGAACGGACCCGGGGGGGTGGGCGAAGAGGGGGACGATCGCACCGGTTTCGGGGCGTCGCGACGCCACACCGCGGTGTTCGAGGAGCTGGATTTTTGCGAGCGAACGGACAGCAGGTGCTGGATAGCGACGACCGGGGGGACGTTGCCGATACGTGACCGATAATTACGACGTCGCGACGCTCACGTACGGGCGACGGCGGCGATGTGGCAACTGCGCCGCCCGACAGGCCGGGACGCCGCGGTGGCGCCCCCGAATCGATATCGATTGCGGATGGCGCCGACAGATGGCGGCGACGGCGGAAGAGGCAGAACCATCTGGCGCGCGCACGCGAAAACGACGAAAGAAAACACGACAGTCTGGATTATTGCGGATTATTCTCCTTACAGACTTTTTTCCAGTCTGCAGTTCAGGGTCAACGAAAATTGAAGAACGGTCGGAAGTCGCAGATTATAACAAAAATCGAAATCTTCAGATCTTTCTTAATTGCAAAGTTAATTTAATTTTAAAAGTAAAAATCGAAATTATGAAAATGATTCGCTTCTTTATCCAGATTCGTACAGTCCGGATATGTCAATACAGAAATTTTGATATGTTGATGCAGTAATAACAATAATGTGAACTGTATGATTTTCTGATTGTGAGAAAACAACAAATTTGCTCACGTTACGCTAGTTCTCAGGTTCTCGGATTTCCCAGATAAGATAAGACAGATAAATAGAATTATTTTTGACTTCTACGTCAAAGTGTCAAACCAAGTTAGAAAAATGTTTTGAAGTTATCCAAAAAAAAAAGAATTGTTTTACTCAAAGGATCCTTTCTGATGCATAATGAAACATTTAGAGTGATTTTGAAATAATCTGAAAAACTGCACGAGGTAATATATTGACATTCTAAATCAAAAATTCTAAAAACGTTCCTAGTCTTTTTAGATATAGGCAGAAGATTATGTATGTATGTTAAGATTGAAATGTGAAAACTGCAACATGAATTTGAAAGTTAGAATTGAACATTAAACAATTAATGTAAAATACGCTCTTGAAGAAACTAAAAACTGAACACCAAACCAAACAATCAAGATAATAAAAAACCAGAAAGTCTATACAGTTCATACTTGCGAAATTCCAGAATTTATAATTACCAATTATCTACCAATATGTCAAAGTATTGTGGTTGGCCGCCCGACATGTGGCGCCAGCGACGAATGGGCCAAACCATCAAAATGGGCAGGCCATATAGTCCTCATAATCTAGACAGTGATGAAAAAACCATGACATAACCTCATTCTCCCAATTACTTTAATTTCGTAGGACATAATTATGCTGTTACAGCTCAACGCACCACCGCACACGATTAAATTGATTACCACTTACCGTGAATGGTGATTTCATTGTCTCTATTAAGTTCGTACAGTCTTAAAGCCTCATCAAGTTCCATTTGCGTCGAGATGATGCAAGGATCACCCTCCTCGTCCACCCACTTCATCGTGAACAACTGATTGGGGGCGAATCGGCAAATCACTATGATTTCATGCAACAATTCCTCAAACGTTATGTTCTGATCGATATAAGTGATTAAAACTTCGCCATTGTAAGCGATTTTGGCCCGAATTTCGTGTATGTTATTGTCGTTGGCTAACTGTGTTGGCATTGTAGGAGTAACTTCTCTTCGCCGTCTGAAACAATTAAAGATTTTAGTCACGCTTGAGGCACGCTAATTGTATTAGTCATATTTATGATTACGCCTGAAAAAAATACGTACCGTTTCTACTGCTGCAAGTTACGTAACTGAGATTCGAAAAAAAAGTATAAATAAATAATGGGTGGAAATTATACTTAATAAACAGTAAACACAACTAAAACGATTAACAGATTTATAACCTAAATGACGCTTTGTTGTTTTTTACAAACGTCATAATCTAGGGACTTTTTTATTTTAACAAGCGCGCCAAATTCGAATCTAAACCTGTTATAACCACACTTTTTTGAAGTAGAGTCTCGTACAATTTGCACAGATAACAACACAGTAGCAATTTAAATCGTGTTTAAGATGCGACAATTATATTCTACTTGAATATTTTATTACTTGAATAAACCTAACCTCAATTTGAATTTTGACAGGCTGTGACAAGAATGCAGTTTATTAACGACGAATTGGGGCCCGTAGGCCCCATAGGACTCCTGGTATTGTCGATTATTTCACCACATTTTTTAAAGAGGTCAATGAAATGTTTACTGTTTTAGCCAGAAACTAACCCTCTATTTTGTGCCGTAATAGGAAACAATTTACCCAAATTGAAATCTCTAGTGGAGTCAGGCCATTGTGTTAATTCAAGGAATCACCGATGCAACCTCCTCTTAAATGTGGCCATCGAATACAAGAGGATTGAAATTTTTGACTATCTACTGAGTTTAAATCAGATTGAAATTGATGGATTGGATAGGCGCGGGCGCACTCCTTTATTGTACGCCGCTTCAGAAGCCTCTGATGAGTATTTTGCTTTGAAACTGATCGAAAAAGGGGCCGATGTTAATATGAGGGATAAACGAGACGCGACATTTTTGCTGAGAGCTGTTAGACGCTCGGATTCGGTTAATACGGTGGCAGTCGGTCAGTTGGCCATCGAAAAGGGGGCCGATATTAACGCGTCAGATAAAAATGGAATAACTCCGTTATTTGCCGCGTGCGAAATGGGTAATTTTGATTGGATTTGCATGTTGTTGTATTACGGGGCAGATGTTAGCATTGTGCCCGAATGTGGGGTCCTTCCGGTATTTCAACTGTCACATAATCTTCCTCATGACCAGCTGAGTCATTTGCGAGAGGTTCTTTACGATTGCACGTTTGACGACACCAAAATTACCCTGCAACTTTCAAATTTGGTTGGTGCTATGTTGTGTGATACTTCAGTATTTTCCAAAATTCTTAAAATTACACAAGATGTTAGTTATGATTTGTCTGATATAGAGCTTTTATATAGAAACTTGCTAAACATAAAACCAGAGGATTTGAGTTTATTTGTTGAGAAGTTTGGACACGTCGCAAAAGAAATGTTGGAGAATTTCCCACCTCTGGATATGTTGCGCCACATTAGCCACCCAATGATTGACTTTGGTTTTGGGAATCTTGACGTTGATGTTGTGAAAATGAAAGCTATTTTTGACGTTTTTTTAGAGAGCCGTCATGTTGCAGATTTTGTTCAAACATCAGAACCTTCGCATCCCATCATTTTTCATTTGATTGATGCCTTCAGAAGAAACAGAATTTTTCCAGCTAACGAGGAAGAAGAAATCACAAAACTGATTTGTTCGATGCTTTCATACGGCCTCGAGGTGACGGCGGCCGATTTACATGCTGTATACTCCTATTATGGATACTGCCAATTATTTAAAATACTCCTCCATATGGACATCGATCTTACGCATCCCGTTACTCGAGGGTGCATAATACCCAGTTTGTGCTTCGATCCTTGTAAAAATATCGAAGATTTCCGAACAATTTTCCCGTCTTCCCGCGTTCTGAATTATTACAATCATCCGAAAGTGAAAGAGTTGTTTCTTTGCGGCATAACCGATGAAGAAATCGTTGCCAAAGTAAAAAATTTACCTCGAGTACCACGTTTGGTTGAATTGAGCAGAAATTCAGCCAGAAAGTTTGTAGTGAAAAGGTACAACATCAAGAATTCCAGACAGTTTTATACGGTGTTGAAGTGGCTACCAATTGGTGAAATGAATAAGCGCATTATAGCATTAGAGGTGAAGTTATATTAAAAAGAAACCCCATTTAGTGCCTTATATTCAGAGTATTTTTGAGTTCCTTATTGAATTTAATAATAGTGTAATTATTCCAAATGAAATTAAATATTAATTATCGTCATCAGACATTTTTATTATATGTTGTCACAAAAGAATATACCTCCAGTGTTACATTTGACGGAATTAAAGTAAAAGGTGTAACAACGATAATTCGAAGTTACCTAAATCATTTTTTTGGGAAAATCTCAATTACTCGATTCATAAAACATAATTCCAACTTTTCGTATTAAGATCAAATCAGGAAAAAGTAATTCTGGACAAATGTTTTTTATTTTGGTTTGGTGATCACAGTCATATCACTGAATGAAAAGGGTTCAACGAAAATTGATGTTGCTCTATATTCTATGCATTGTAACCTTTATTAGGAGTTTTTTTAATACAGTTTCTTTTCTAATGCAATTATACTTTTATGTATGTCGCCAATAGGGAGCCTATTTAAAACGCTGTAAAACTGTCTGCACGTCTTGATGTTGTACTTGCTCGTAATATATTTTCGGGCGATGTTTCTGCTCAATTCAACCAGAAGAGGCACTGAAGGTAAGCTTTTCGCCTTGGCTGCTTTTTCTTCGTCGCCTAGCTCGATGAAAACGTCTTTAATTTTGGGATGGTTGTAATATTCTAAAATATCACATGGTAGAGAAATATAATCCAAATCTGTAATGTCGCTGCTGGGGTTGTAGTATAAAGATATCATTTGTTTACGAAAAAAGCAATCAAAAGTCTTGTCGATGTCCATGTGTAGTAGAATTTTAAATAATTCGCAAAATCCGTATCGCTCGTAGACAAAATTTAAATCAGCATACGTAACAATGACACCGTACGTAAGCATTATACAAACCATTTTAGTGACTTCTTCTTCTTCTTCTGGTTTTTGAACGGCAGATCTGTATCTACATATGTAATAAATAAACTCGGCAATAGTGAATTTAGTTGGGTTAACTGGTTGGATGAGATTATCAATTAGATCGCTTTCCAAAAAAATTTGAATCATTTCTTTTGAACGAAAACTGTCGCCATAGGTTGTAGCGTACCGTTTTATTTCTTCTAGTAAATGAAAATTTTGAACAATTTCTCTGGCAATATCGTCAAATTGTTTTATAAACACTCTACAGCATTCTGGTCGGATTTGGCACATGCATTGAAGGAACGACTTCAATTGACACATATCGTAATTAACATCTCCAGCAATTTCGAGAATCTTCCAAAACACTGGAGTGTTATAAGTCATAGCTTTGACCAAAGTGGCCAACTCGATGGTAGTTTTTTCATCATCAAAGGTGTAGTTGAAAAGAATTTCTTGCATTTGAAGCTGTTCGTCAATCGGTAGCTCTTTTGAAACAGTAACCAAGGGCAGTTCACCTCTACAGTCATAAATCCTAGCATTCGCCCCGTAATATAATAACATGTAGACGCAATCAGAATTACCGATGTTGCATGCAATATGCAATGCCGTGAGTCCATCCCAGTCTCTCGCATTCACATCCATCCCTCTTTCAACGACCAATTTCTCAAGGATCGGTCCCTCTTTGGAAGTGAAGTACTTGGCAGCCTCGTGCAAGTATGATCTGCCGTAAAAGCAGGGTTTGGATACATCAGCGCCTTTTTTCACCAGTTCCACAACGAAGTGTCTTATGAAAAGTGGTTCCACCTCCAAGAAATATTGCCGCGTCATGAGGAATTGGTAGGGAGTTTGTTGTTCCTGGTAGTCGACACAGTTAACGTTGATGTTGTCGAAACTCATCAAATAATCGAAAATTTCGACCCTAAAAAAACTAGTTCACAACCAGTCTTTTAATGCCGAAAATTATACCTTTCGTATTCGATTGCTATCTGTAAAAGAGGTCTGCCTCTGAAGTTTACTGCATTTACGTGTTCATGATTAGCCCTCAACAGAGATTGTAGTTTACGTAAGTTGTTGAACATTACAGCGAGGAATAGTGGGTTGGTTTCTTTCAATGCCATCTGAAAAACTGAACAGAATTACACTTTGATGGTAAAGCGAAGCTGGGCGAGTGTGACAAGTTTTTAATTTTTTGTCTGTTAAATCTTATTATCAAAATTTCGATAAGATATTCGGTGTATCCCATGCCTCACAAAAACGGTAAATTATTTTTTGTTCTTGCTTATTTCCTGTTTTTAGAACTGATTCTTTTTGTCTAAACTGAACAGGGAACCGTGAAAGGAAGAAAACTCAGGGACCTACTGATTTAGTGAATTTAGTGAATGAAGTCAACAATAAATGTAGATATCATTTTAGTTTGTAGTTAACAAATTTTTTGAAAAAAATTAAATTACTTGCTTTTTAGAGATTTAAGAGAGATTTAGAGAGTTTAATACAGTTCCAGCTTTTCGAACTAAGTAGCATTAGACCGGGAAGTAGAAATTCTCAACAAATATTTTTAATTTTGATTTTTGGAAAATAGTAAAATACCGATGATCACAATCATACCATTGAGTGAAAAAGGTTTCAGGAAAATTGATGTTGCGCTATATTCTTTCGATTATAACCTTTATTCGTAGTGTTTTAATACAAATTCTTTTCTAATGCAGTTATACTCGCCGCTTAAATTTACAAAAAACTCTTTGATTTTGGGATCGTTGTAATATTCTAATACACAACGTGGTAGAGAAATATGTGCTAAATCTGCAATATCAGTGCTAGGGTGGTAGTACAAAGAGATCATTTTTTTACGAAAGAACCAATCGTCGGTCACGTCGATGTCCATGTGTTGTAAAATTTCAAATAATTCGCAGAATCTATATCGCTCGTAAACAATATTTGAATCCTCGCAAGTAACATTGAGACCTTACGTGAGCATTGTATAAACCATTTTAGTGATTTTGTTTGCTTCTTCGGGTCTTTTAGCAAGAGATTGGAGTTTATAAAGCTGTCAATAGGAAACTTGGATGGATTAATTTCTTGGATCATCAGCGAGATCGCTTTCAAAAAAAATTTGAATCATCTCTTTCGCGCGAGAACAGTCAAAACACCTTTGTCTAACAATTTCACGAAGCTGGGGGGAGACATGGATCTAGAAGATGTCTTTAAATATTTTTGATGATTAAATTGCAATTAATATTTAACATTTGATGAGAAACTTTTATAAGAAGTGTTGACAATGATTAATTAATATTCTAGAAAAACATGATGCAGTTGAGGTTTAATAAGATCATAAAATTCTACTCATTACATTACCTCCAGTGCCATATTTACCATAAATAGTGAATTGTGAAAATATTGATGATCACAATCATACCACTACATGAAAATGACTAGGGAGCAATGAACACCACTGTTTTCGATTTGAAACTTTATTAACATTATTTTAATACAGTTTCCTTTCTAATGCAATTATACTTTTATTCATTTCGCCAATAGGGAGCCAATTTAAAATGGTATAAAAGTGTCTGCAGTTCTTGATATTGTACCTACTCATAATATATTTTCGCGCAACGTTTCTGCTCAATTCAAGCAGAAGAGGCACCGAAGGCAGGCTCTTTGCCTTGGCTGCTTTTTCCTCGTCGCCCGAATCTATAAAAAATTCCTTAATTTCCGGATGGTTGTAATATTCTAATACACAGTATGGTAAAGAACCAAAATCCAAATCTGTGACATCAGTGCTGGGGTCGATGTATAAAGAGATCATTTGTTTACAAAAGGAATGAAAATCGATCGCGTCAATGTCCATGTGCAGCAGAATTTTAAATAGTTCACAGAATCCATATCGCTCGTAAACAGTCCACAAATCAGCGTAAGTGACGGTGAGACCATACATAAGCATTCTGCAGACAATTTCGGTGACTTCTTCTTCTTCTTCTGGTTCTTTAATGGGACACTGGAGCTTGTACATATGAAAAATGAAGTTATGAATGGTAGATTTAGTTGGACTAATCGCCTGGATGAAGTCGTGATCAGTCAGATCGCTTTGAAAAAAAATTTTAATCATATCTTTTGAACGTGCGGAATAAATATGTATCGATTCTAGTTCGCCAGCACTGTGTAAATCTAGTTCGTAAAGCCTTGGGGATATTATCATTATTTTTAGTAAAGGAAAATTTGGAATAATAAGTTTGACAAGGTTGCGAAATCGGTGTAGAAACAGTCTGAAATGTTCCGGTTGGAAATAAATCAGCACTTGATCCAAATAATCCAAATATTCCACATCGTAACGAACACAGTCAGTAATTCTAAGAATTTTCCAAAACAGTGGAGTCTTAAAGGTCATGGCGTTGACTAACGTGGCAAAGTCGATGGTGGTTTTTTCATCGTCGAAAGTGAGGTTGAAAAGAATGTCTTGCATTTGCAACTGTTCATTAATTGGCAGCTTTCTTGAAACGGAAACCAAGGGTAATTCACCTTTATGATTAGGAATCGTAGCATCCGCCCCATGATGCAGCAACATGTAGACGTAATCGGAATAGCCTCTTCTGCATGCAAGCTGCAACGGCGTGATTCCGTCCCAGTCGCACGCATTCACATCCAACCCTTTTTCATAGAGCAACTTCTCGAGGATCGGTCCGTCTTCGGCCGTAAAGTACTTGGCCGCCTCGTGCAAGAATGTGCTCCCGTAATAGTCGGGTCCCGGCACATCGGCCCCTTTTTTCACCAGTTCGAAGATGAAATGTCTTCTGTTGGACTCCGCGCTCACGCGATATTTTCGTGCAATGAGAAATTGCAAGGGAGTTTGCTGTTCATTGTGATCGACGCAGTTAACGTCGATGTTGTCGAAGCTCAACAGATAATCGAACATTTCGACCCTGAAAAACCAGACTTGCAACCCATCTTTTAATGTTAAAAATTATACCTTTCGTGCTTAATTGTTGCAAACAAAAGAGGGCTGCCTTTGTCCACAGCATTTGCGGATTCGTCGTTTGGCTTCAGCAGAGACTGCAGTCTGTCAAAATCGTCGTGGATCACAGCGAGAAAGAGCGGGTTCTCTTTTTCCGTTGTCATCTGAAAAAGTGATTGTTTTATCTGCGATTGAATGCGTTTTTAATAATTATACTTTAAAGTTTAAGCGAAGGAGGACAGATGTGATGGCAGCCACCTGTTTGTCTTTACTGATGTGGTTACTGTTTTTGTCAAGTGAATCTTATTATCAAAATGTCGATAAAAAGAATTTTTTGTTTATCAATGTTTTTGCCCAGACCTTCTGCCGACGAAGTGACAAATAAGAAAATAAGTTGTACCAAACAAACTGACGCAGAATTTCGAATAAAATTAGTTTTTGGAAAAACCCAAATTTTTAGAGAATTTACTTCAATTTTAAAACTGCCTTTCATGATAACACCAAAACAGATGATATTAAACTAGTAAAACCACCCGCGAGGCAATAATTCTCAACAAGTATTTTAAATTTTAGTCCGGTGATGAATTGTGATGTAAAGATGGTCACATTCATACCACTGGATGTAACTGGATCAAGGAAAATTGATGTTCCGCCATATTTTTTTGGTTATAACCGAACCTCGGATTCATATGCACACAACATTTGCGCGTAAATCTGGAACCAATTTCTCTTAAATAAGATCTTGGTGTAAGGACCACGCCACCAAGTACTAAAATTTAAGATTTGGAATTTGCGTCAAAGGTCCCCACCACAAAAATTCAAATGAAGCAAGTTTTATGGATTTTATTAAGAGTTTACTTTCAAAACAAAATTCCTTCAAAAGTACCAAAATATCCAGAGATGTGTGAAATATGCAAAAATTAATGAACGTAATTGGATTCTAAATCGTTTAGTTAATCAGGAGGTATAGGGAACTTTGTAAAGAAATAAAAAATGAAATATATGCAGTTTACATGAGCTTTACCTGTAACCTTTATTAGCAATTTTTTAGTACAGTTTCTTTTCCAAAGCAATTATACTTTTATTCATTTCTCCTATAGGTAGCCAGTTTAAGACGGTGTAAAACTGTCTGGCGTTCTTGATGTTGTAGTTGCGCACAATGTACTTGCGAGCAGCATTTCTGCTTAATTCGACTAAAAGAGGGAGTGAGGGTAGATTTTTCGCCTTGGCCGCTTTGTCCTCATCGTTCGATTTTGTGAAAATTTCTTTCAGTTTGGAGTGGTTGTAGTATTCCAGTAAACTGCATGGCGGACTTTTAATGTTGTGCGATGGTAAAGAATAAGTTTCTAAAAGATCGGTAATGTCAGTGCTGGGGTCGTACAGCAAAGAAATCATTTTTCCACGATAGTGCTTATCATCAGTCATGTCAATGTCCATATGGAGCAAAATTTTAAATAATTCGCAATGTCCGTATCGCTCATAAACGGCATTTAAATCAGTACAAGTAACAGTGAGACCGTGTGTAAGCATTGTGCAAACCATTTTAGTGATTTCTTCTTCTTCTGTTCCAATTGGAAATTTATATTTCTTCATCTGATCGACGAAGTTAGCAACAGCAGAATAAGTTGGATCCACTGTTTGGACGAAATTCGAAGCGAGATCGCTCTCTAGAAAAACTTGAATCATTCCCTTTATGTCGAAAGATAAAGAAAAATAGAAGCGTTCAAGTATCATCTTCATTACAGGAAAAGTTTCAATCATTTCTGCGACGACGTCGCCAAACTGCTTTATAAACACACTGAAATATATCGGTTGTAAAAACAATAACCTTTTGACTGACAATTCCAGTTCGTCCACATCATAACTAAGATCTCCAGCAATTTCGAGAATTTTCCAAAACACTGGCGTGTAATAAGTCATACTTTCGACCAAAGTGGCAAGCGGAATGGTAGTTTTGCAACCATCAAAAGTGTGGTTGAAAAGAATTTCTTGCGTTCGAAACTGTTCCTCTATCGGCAGCTTTTTTGAAACAGCAACCAGTGGCAGATCGCCCACATCATCGGCGATTGTGGCATTTGCCCCGCAATACAACAGCATGTGTATTGCATTATCAGAATCTCTTTTTCTGCAAGCAATATGCAACGGAGTCAGTCCATCGCAGTCTTGCGCGTTTACGTTCACCCCTTTTTCGATAAAAATTTTACAGAACGTTAATCTGTCGCTGATGGAGATGGTTCGGTTCCAGAGAACGAAGTGCAGGACTGTAGAATTTCGATAATAGTGGTCAGTTCTGTGGACATTGGCGCCTTTTCTGATCAATTCCGAGATAAAATGCCCCTTATGAGGTTGCACGGTTTTGGAGGGGTGTTCTTTTGCGACGAGGAACATTAAAGGGGTTTGCTCATTTACGGGGTGGGTGCAGTCAACGTTGATATTGTCAAAACCCAATAAATAATCGAAAATTTCGATTCTAAAATAATAACAACAATAAATGAGTTTTGCGTGTTTGAAATTGTACCTTTTACATTCGATGGCTGTGAACAAAAGAGATTTGCCTTTGCGGTTTATTGCGTTTACTGAAGCACTCTCGTGCTGCAGAAGAAACTGGAGTTCACTTAAGTCATCATCGATAACCGCGCGAAAAAGAGGATTGGTTTCCTTCTCTGTCACCTGTAAAAGATGTTTGTGTCGATTATTGGTAACTAAATTTTCAGTAATTGTACCTGAGAGATGCGACAGATTTTACGAAAACGACATTCCTTTACTACCGCCATTTGACTTTTGGTTATTAATCCAGTTTTGTTATCAAAATTTCAATAAGATATCCATTTGATTCGTACTCCCAATAATATTCTTGAATCTTGCTTTTATTAATGATTATTAAGGGCATCAGTATGAAGATTAAAATTCAAATTTGTTGACAGCCCAATACACGCCGATTATTGAGAGAATATTATTTCTAAGCATTTATTAATCATTTAAAGATATGGAACAACACAATCATTACCTATTTTACTTATCGCTATTATCACAAAAATGCCATGACTCATCAGCGAAAACATGATACGAGATTGAAGAATCAGCTTTCTGCAACAATATGAGATGAGATTATAGATTTTTATTAAAATATCAATTTAACATCAAAATAACTAAAGTCTAATTTTTTAGGATGATCCCCAATCTTGTAACGTTTGCCAACATTATTGTATCTCAATTATAACAACCATTCTGGATTAGAAAAGCAGAAAGTGTAGCTCTGGCATAATGAAGGAGAAAGAAGATTAGAAACGGTGAATGTTTTTTAATTATTTTAATTATTTCTTACAACCAGACCAAATCATGTCAAAATTACGAAAGTGACGACAATTGTCCAAAAGTATTTTAATGTCGATTGTGAACATCACTGGATGAAAATGATTCAAGGAAAGAATTTCAGATTACGACTTTTATTGTTAACATTTTAATACAACTTCTTTTCTAAAGCAATTATACTTTGATTTACTCCTCCGATAGGGAGCCAGTTCAAAACGGTATAAAACTGTCTGCAAGTCTTGATGTTGTATCTGCTCATAATATATTTCCGCGCAACGTTTCTGCTCAATTCGAGCAGAAGAGGCACGGATGGTAGACTTTCCGCCTTGGCTGCTTTTTCCTCGTCGCCCGAATTTCTAAAAACTTCTTTAATTTTGGGGTGGTTGTAATATTCTAATACACCACACGGCAGAGAAATTTCTGACAAATCTGTAACGTCAGTGCTGGGATCGTAGTATAAAGAGATCATTTTTTTGCGATAAGCCTCATCGTTGGTCGTGTCGATGTCCATGTGCAGTAAAATTTTAAATAATTCGCANNCTTTGTATTCATACATGAAATCAATAAAGTGAGCAATAGTGGGAAAACTTGGATCGACTGTTTGGATGAAGTCGTCAGCGAGATCGCTTTCTAAAAAAACTTGAATCACCTTTTTTGCATCAAAAGGAGCGTTAAATCTTCTGTTAAATGCATGCATGTAAGGAGATTGAAACATTGCTTCTAATAAAGGAAACTGTTCAATCATTTCTCGAACAATATTACCAAATCGTTTTATAAACTCTTTAAAATAATGCGGTTGGAAGTTGTACAAGCACTCAACCATCAACTCCAGTTGGTTTACGTCATAATTAACACCACCAGCAATTTCAAGAACTGTCCAAAACAGTGGAGTGTTATACGTCATGGCTCTGACTAAAGTGGCGAGCTGGATGGTAGTTTTATCACCATCAAACGTGTGCTGGAAAAGAACTGTTTGGAGGTCAAACTGTTCATCAGTCGGTAAGTTCATTGAAACAGAAACCAACGGTAGTTCGGCACTGTGGTCAGCAATTGCGGGATTCGCCCCATAATACAACAACATGTACACCCAATCAGAATTGCCTTTGCTACAGGCAACATGCAACGGTGTCAATCCGCGATAGTTTTGCGCGTTTACATCCACCCCTTTTTCGATGACCAATTGCCCAAATATTAGTCTGTCGCCGGAAAAATACTGAGCACCCAGATGCAAGAATGTGACACCGTTGTAGTCAGATTTTAACACATTAGTGCCTCTTCTTATACATGTCAAGATAGAACGTCCTTTATGATACGACGCCTCGTCCAAAGAGGGTTGGCATTCGATGGTGAATGAGAAAATTTGTTGTTTTCTGCGATAACAACAGTCGATATTGATGTTATCAAAACTCAACAAATAATCAAAGATTCTTAACCTAAAAAACTAATTAAAAATCTTCTCTTTTAATGCTACAAATTGTACCTGCCCTGTTCGGCTGCCGTAAATAAAAGGGACTTGCCAAGGACGTTTACTGCATTTACGGATCCACCATTACATTTCAGCAAAGATTTCAGTTTTTCCAAGTCATTCTCGTCAACAGCGCGAAACAGGG
>QDEB01116102.1:0-24313 GCA_004193795.1 Asbolus verrucosus | reverse complement strand
TTTTACGGCATTCCAAGCGAATTTGATAATGAAACTTGATAATCATGTGTAAGATTCGAATGTAAATCTAAAATTAATCCATTTAAACTTTTAGCATCAAAAACAGCGATTTTCAATTTCATATTTTGGAAACTAACAAAGAAAAAAATACTTATTAATCACCGAATAAGAGTTTGAAGTCACTAATATCACTATATAAAATTTTATCAAAATTGATTCATAAATAAAGAAGTCATCAACATGTTGATACCATTAGTCAAAAAACGTGAATCATAAAAGACTAGCGAAAAATTACTAAAAATGTTGATATTACTAGACAGTGGTTTAGACAGCTTTTGGATTTGTCTTAATTTGAGAAGTTTGACGGCATGGTTATAGCCTACCTGTGACTACGAAAACTCTTCAAGTTCTTAATTTAGACATAAAAACATTATATGCAATGCTGTTTTATAACCCATAAAAGGCTGTTGGACCATCTTGTCTTCAAATTTACCATTTAAAAAAATTACAATTTTTAAATTTACTACATCCAGTCGTTATTCGGAACAACGCGGTCCATTGATTGGTTGTTTACCTTTTAAAACCGTAAAATATTATTACCAAAAATAACAATTTTAGAATTATACACCTTAAAACTGAAAAAAAGTTTTGACACTTTTTTATTCTTTTGTATTTTCTTGGGTATTCTGACTGTTAGCTAATCAAATAAAAACGGTATTTCTCATCAACGTTTCGACCCGAGTTTCCGTGGGCTTCTTCAGGATGTTTTATTTAAAATTACATCACCATTACAAAACATTAAACATTAAAAAATATTTATTAAATATCACGCTGGGTAATATCAAATTTTTGTCATCATTTGATGAGAAATATCGTTTTTATTTGATTAGGCAATAGTCAGAATACCCAAGAAAATACAAAAGAATACTAAAAACTGACTAAGCATTTGAGAAAATTAGACATTTTTTTAATTAATTATGCTTATTTTGTAAGTTTTTTTTTTGGAATTGTGATTTAAGCTAATAGAATTTTATTTTGATTTTCGTTCTCGACAGCGAAGTGTACATCAAACACTGGATTTGGATTTAGTGAGATATGTGTGTCATGCAATACTAATACAAGAGAAAACCCACGCATGCATATAAATACAACAAGAGACTTGGAGTTTTATCTCTAGAAAAAACCATTTAAAGTAGTGACATTCTTATTTTATGTCATTAGATTATATCCGAGTATCCGTTGTTGTATTATTTATTCCAAAATCAATAATGTAGCGGTAAATGCTGCAACGATTCAAATCCTTCTGGAAGAAGAAAGTTACACGAGTACAGAAGCGGTGACTGGAAATCCCGAACAAAAATAAATAATTCATTGAATAAACGAGATTTTAAAAGGAAAATATAAAAAGCAGCAGATGATATAAAAGGTGTAGTGCAGTATTTGTTTAGGCCACACGATCCTATTAACATGTTAAGTATTTCTTAATTGAATGAAAAACCATACATGATGTTACGTAGATGTAAGTAGATTATTTGGTGTTAGTCTGATATTAAATATATTCCTTGTAAGCATCTAGGGTGAGACGGGAATACCTGTCTAGTGTGATTAGAAGTTTAGAATTTGGGATGCACGCCTAGGATAGATAATTAAATTTGATTAATTCATTAAACCATCTAGAGCAAAATTTCCTTATTACTGATGCCGAGGGAATTTGCTAAAGCATCTACGCATGTTGTCCTTGACACAACGTATCCTGCATCTCGTAACACCTAATCATATTCCCTGTTTTGATTTAAATTTAATGACTTTAATTTATCTTGATTATAATGTAACACTTCTATATCAATTAATTCGAACAATCCCCTTTTCGTTACTATTACCTCCCTCATTTCATTAATAAATACCAGACTTATTAACACAACTTCATAATAGCTACTTTAACACGACAGAACACACAACACTTCACTTTTAATTGACTATTTAGAAGCAAACAAATTAACAGAAGAATCCCGACGCTCGACTACCATATACCACCCAAATGCGGAGTTCTACAAAAACAGCTGCCATTAAATGGACTTGTTCACTCCACACATCATTTGGTCCGCTTTTAGAATTCAATTTTAAAAACAATCAACACCAAGTTTTCACTAAAAAAACATGTGCAGTTTTTTCCCTTTGATCATTTCTTTTTGACGCTGAAAAACCGTTCTATAGCAGCTTGCCTACACTGCTAACTTAAAAATACAAATTTCTATTGGTTTTGCATTTATTTTCTATTGTAGAAAGTTCGCGAAACCTAACCCGATTTATAACTTGCTGTGCTAACAAATATAACATTTTGGTTCTTAAGAGTTGGATCAATGGCGGCTGATTGAGCGTTTGAAAGACTCTTTGTAATTATGTAACTGTTTCTGGAGTTTTAGAAGAGAATTGTTCGACTATGTCTAGGAACGTAATTCCATTTTTCAACACTTTCACTTCGAAGAAGTTCAGCTCACGTGCGCCGAAAACTCATTTTATCGGATTTATTCCGACATGCGGTAAGAATTCAATTTGTTGAAAACAATATTCGCATGCTTTAAATGCTCACATCTGAGAATGACGTCCGTGCAGCTCTATACAAGATCCTAATCCTTTGACTGGAAAAAAAAACATTTAACTTCACCTAAATTTTTAAATTGTAAAATTTAAATCAAGTCGCCGCAATTGCCGACGGCTAATTATTTTTTCTTTTTTTGATGTTGAATGTCTTGTTCATATTCATTTTTTTCTGCGAAAGAAAATTTGGACTTTTCAATTTCACATTAATTAATTAACATAATTTAACTTTACTAATGCAGATCTACACAGGTGTCTCGTTCATATCAAATAAAATAAGTTTTTCCTTTTATTAGCTGATTAGCGACATGTTTGCGTTATGGTAACTAATTAAAGTCGCATGTACAAAGCTAAAATAAAAAATATTGGTAATTATGTTTTAGTGCTATACAATGAATATTACAATATAAACGAAGAAGAAAATTTTATTATTACAAACCAGATTTACAATATGAATTATATTCATTTGTTTTTAGCCCACGAGCATTAGCAGGAAGCACTATTGCGTTTGATCACAAGTCGATGTATGCGAAAAAACACTCAAATTCTTTGTCAAACATTGTAACCCCAAGAGATGAGGGGCGCACACCCCAACTTTGTTATTGTTTAAGATAAAACGTTGAAATTTTAAGAGTTCATGACAAACAGTGAATGCAAGTAAACAAAAAAAATGAGATTTCTTATTTTGCCTGTGTATTATTAGCTGCCAAAGCCCTAAAAGAAATTTTCTCGGAAATGGTTCCTGCATTCACGTAAACATTTCTTGTCTTAATCCATAGCAGCAACATGACATGGTTTTTGTACTTTAATCGGGACTAGTAATTCAATTAATTAAATACAATTATTGTTAATGTAATTAAAAAAAGAAAATCAATTTTGCTTTTGGGCTACATTACGACTGTTTAAAGTTAAAAAGTTTGTTACAAGTCACAAATTTCAAAATGTTAAATAAATATAATAACGCTGATAAATCATTCAATTTAAATTTAGAACGTCCGGATTGATATTTATCGTTAAATTACGTTTTCATTAATTTCTTCACAATTCAAGTGATCTGTTTCGCTTATACTAGCTCAGCTGAGGTGGTTACAACTACAATAAATTTACTGTTTCTATTAATATATAAAAATAATAATAATTTACACCTTTGGCCAATTGATATAAATTGAAAAACTGGTCTGCATGTTTCGGCTTCCAGCTAAATAGAAAACCAGTTAACAGAATATAACAAAAAATAGTGCAAAAATAGACTTAAATTAGGTGCAGATTTTTCACTACGTTTACTGCCTATACGGCAATTCCAAAAATCCATCCGCTTCGACTTCCAGGTTTTTTCCCAAGAGTGTAAATATGGCCATTTTAAGAATTAATTAACAAAATTTTATAAACACGAACTTTTAAATCGTAAGCAGAGGTACATAAAGCCCCGGTTCTATTAAATTCGGGAACACAATGTCAAATAATTGCATATTGTTGGAATTGTACGTGTGGTATAAAATCACGCCACAGCGACCGACAGCCCCCAGCTACAAATTCGTCACGGCACGTACCAGTACAAGGGTGCTCAGTGTAACACCTTACACTGTAAATAAAGCCACAGACGCATTTGAAAACAATCGCTTCTAGCTGTATTGGTATAATTTCAAATTCCACTTAAGACATTTGCCTTAATAAACACAAGAATCAAAGAGTTGACATTTTTAAGGGCGCTGTTTAAAAATTTATAGTTCTGAGGAGCGACGAACGGAAAAGAAACGTCGTCCAGTAAATAAAGTAAATTAAGCCGACTAACTCCCAGTAACACAAGACGCCATGTGGTTATTGATTTTCACTTTTTCCCCTTTTTATTTGGAACGAATATAAATTTTAAAATAGTACACCCTAAACGCTGTAAATTTATTTTTAACTTTAAAAACAAAAATATAAATTAAACAAGTCGCTGAATAATACCGCAAATTCATACAACTGTCGGAATATTTTCATGGATTTAAGCAATGTAAACAGAGTTACATTGTAATAGATTTTTGGTCATGTTTTTTGTAACTGGAATTCAGAAACAGCGGAAGCTGTTAATTAGATTTCTCTGAACTCAACCGACAAGTTAATAAATTTCTTAAAATTGTATGAAATTCCGAAAAATTGTTTCACGTAAATTTTCGAAACACTATACAGTTTTTGAAATAGACTAAAATTAGATACATTTGTTTAAAAAGAGAAAAAAAAAACATAAAATGAATATTGTCTTAAAATGACTTGCAATTACAATCATTGCATTTTTGATTTCATTATTGATCAAAATAATCAGTATCTTATAACTTTGACGTAGTGTAGGAATGCATGAATATTTTGACTGAGATCATTATGTTGTAAAGTTTGACTTAATGTGGTGTTCGCTCGTTGGTGAAATTTTGGACATTCGAAAAAACTGGAAAAAAAACTTATGCAAATTAAATGGTGTCGGGAAATTGCCTTGGAAGAAAATTGTAGTGAACTTTTTACGTGTAATTATAAATAAAACGAACAGAAGTGGCAGAAGGAAAGTTAAATTACACGTCGTGTGGTGTAGTTAAATTATTTTGCGTCCTCTATCCGAATCCCAACGTTGTATATAAGGTTCCATTGTGGTCGTGCTGACGTAAACCTCACTAAATATTTTTTGCCACTCACATGGAAAAAACTGATTTATTATCAAGACGTCATCAAAAATAAGCTTGTCATCTATATTTTTCACGTTCCAATTCATCCATGCAAAAATTCTCAATTTAGAGATCTATGTCTCACAGTCGATAACTCGATTACACATGACACTAATTTCATTTGAGGTGAAATTACAGCAGAGCAGAAAATGTCAGATATTTCTTGTCACTTCCCATTTCATTATCCTTTTTTAATATCAACATATCACCGCTGTCATCCGTTGACTATTTGATTTGTGTGACTTGATTTTGTTTTGTATTGATCAACTTTTATAACTCAAATCTCAAATTTCAATTTAGCTCCAAGTTTGATTTTATTCAATCTCTCTTTAAAGTTATTTATCCAGTAATGAGTAACGAAAATCTCTTTGTAAAATATATCAATTTCTGTTCGAGATTTTCCGGTCAACAATTCATTATTTTCATTTAAATTGGATTAAAACTTTTTGGTGACTCTGATTTTATCAAATATAAAAGTATCGTGTAAAAGATAAAAGTTCACCTACTTTTAATGGCTTCTTCTTCTGTTGCGCAGCTGGGCACATCCTTCCTTCCTTCTTCGACTTTATGGGACTTAACAGCAAAAGAACAAAACTTCTGTGAAAATATTGCTTCTAATTTATTTGTTTTGTTAGGTACCTCTTCGCACGCAATCCCCTTACTATTTAAGCTTATGTCACCTAAAATTCGAAGAGGTCGTCGGATCGTAGGCCTTGTCTGAATTAAACGTTTTAATTTAAATTCCAATACAACAAAAATTACATTTGCCGAATTTTGAAGTATTTGAATTTATGGCGGGTTTTACGTTTATTGCCTTGGGTCGACTCGGGATAGGCAAGACCCAGACCCGGATTAATTTGCAAACGTTTCAGCGTCATAATCATTTTTTGCCAAACGAAATTAGGAATGAATTATCACGCAATAATTTCGTTTTTGCGATTGCAAATCTGAAATATAAGATGTAAACAATGTGTCCGTACGACGTACAAACAAGGAGACATCCAAAAATTTATATACTATCTAGACTAAAAGATGGTATACACACAATCATAAATCATAATAAAATCTTTTAAGCTTGACGTTGTCGACTTGTTTGTCTCCAGATTCACTTTACTACAAACGAAATAAAAATAATTCGAGTAATTGCAATCTGCATTTCTCCTATCCATACCGTCGTTCGCACTTTAATAAGAGGAGTAGTTAATAGAAAGGAGATAATGCGCTGACAGGTTGGAAATGGGAATCTATTTAAATAGAGTTGTTCTTCAGATTAATTCAGATTTAGACGAAAAACGCCGGTCTTGAAAGCTCCTGTGCTTTGACACGAGAGCCGTTCCGCCTTTTAATGCCAACATTACCTTTCACTTCCTTTATAATTTATTTTCCATACGTCCATCGACAGAAAAATACTGACACGTTTTAATTTCGACCGACTCAAAAAATGACATCTTATGGGATTCCGGAGATCATGTAATTTTTAATAAACATCAAATAAAATATGAGATATTACGAGGCAGTTTATTTCTGAATTCGTAAATACAGAACATGTGGCAACAGCGCATCCTGTTTCGCCAAACACTGAAATTAAATCGTGAATACTATCAGATTTTCGATCAACGATTGCGGCGACATCTTGTTTTCTACTTTTCTATCGCCGATTTTAATTCCAAATATATTGCATGGTCTCCAGAATCCAACAGTGCCGCAATTTTTTCTGAAATTAAGCGAGTCGGGGCCCGAAAGGAAAAATCAGTTTGAAATGTTTTTCTAATTGTGCAGATTTTAGGAAGATGTTACGAGCGATAAATGTGGGGGTTTATGAGGGTCAGGCGTAAAAATAACAGAGATTTTTTTATGGCGTACAGCACGAGTACAATTTCATGTAAAATTCTTGAACACGAGTTGATGTTTAATAAAATATTATCAAGGAAGCAGGTAATATTGGTTCTACTTGTTTCACGAATAAAATCTCAAATAATCGCATATTGTTTAAATCGTTCCCTCTCGTTCTACGTGGGATACGTAATCACACTACGTCGACCGACTGCCTGGAGCTACAAATTTGTCACGGCATGCAGCGCCACAAGAGTGCTCGATGTCGCGCTTCGTAACTTATGCAAGACAGACGCATTTGAAAACACCAATTCGAAATTTCTAGCTTGAGGCCCCTGATTTCAGCACTTCACGCAGGACAGAACCTAAGCAGACAGACCAGTCTACGAACGTAGATATGTTAAATATTAACAAAATTAAATATTAACCCGTTACTGAGGTTCCCTCGAGCACAGCTGTGGAAATTACACTTCTCATATTTGTGCTAGTCAAGAAAACCGGGAGCCGAACCATTTACCGGTTAAATTAACCACTTTATTAACGTTATCAGGTTCATGCTGCGTTTGTTATTGGCAAATTTTTTTCCAAACTTGCAAGATCGCTTTGACTATAAAGAAAATTGGGTTGCGCAAAGGTTATGTGGTAGTTTTTCCATAATTACTAATTAAATTGAAAAGGGAAGGCGGTGAGGTGGCAAATCATGCGTTAGCTGGCTTATTAGGGGGAACCTTGGTAACTCACGTCGGCAAAAGGGGCACAAACGAAGCATTAAACGTTTAAACAAAATTAGAGGTTTGTGCGCTTACGCACCTGTCCTGAAATAATTTCGTCTCGTGAGCCCCAAAATCAAAAAGACTTGAAAGTAATTGCGATATGAGAGATCAATGGCGTTGAGCTGTCTTTCAGTTTCAAGGGTTGACTGGATAATAACGTCGATTTAAATCTCTTTTGTTGTGAATAAATCTTTTACAGTATATGTTTTGTGTTTCAGGTTCTGTATATCGAACGGAAATGTAAAACATCAAAGGTTTTACATGGAAATCGTGTCTCGGACAAGGAAGAAAGTGTCGGTGATGTTTTTTGATGGACTTCCTATCTAATGTCAGAGTTACATAAGAGATCTAGACCATGTTGGAGTCTTTCGGGGAGTAGAGATAGTGGTGACTGGAGCGAGTAAGGAGGAAGCCACCCATGGCTTCCTCAACATTGCTAACGTATGCACTCCTCTTATGGCTCGTTTGGTTCCCCATCGTTCCGCCCATGACGGCCCAGCTCATGTGGACACCCATTTACGTCGGCGGAAACAGTAAGTTATCGCTCTTTGCATCACAACTAGTCATTTCGTTATGATAAGACGCGCGCTAAATCACGTTATTAATTGAATAAGAAGGTGTCGGTGTAGCATGATGAATGATGTAGCGAAACAACGGGCCATTTACTGGGTCTTTACGAATCACTAGTATGGTCGTAAAGTGAGCATAAATTTCACCCAAAAAGGCAAATGCGCCATCAAAATCTTGTCTATGTGTTAGATAAATTTATGGCATAATAGAAAAGCATTTACACTTATATGGTTCAATAAAACGTTCAGAGAAGTGTAGTAACATGAGAGAAAAGGGATTTTTTCAACTGTGTCTCTTCAACTTTCTAACATTCGAATCAGTTTAGCGATTATATGACAAATTTAATTATAGCAATATGACGTGATGTCTGTTATTGTCAGTAACCCAGGGGGATGTATAGAGGAAGCATTTGTTGTTTTCCTTGGGACAATTAATTAAGTCTCCGAAGGCTTCCCTTAGACTATTATTTCCTTTAGCTATCGGAACAACTGGACTCTGATGTCATTATCATGACAAACAGACTCCTCATCTTCGGTTTCAGCAACAGACCTAATTCTTAATTGAACTATAATCTAATCAAAACGTAAATTCAATCGCAACAAATAACGCGAGAATTCCACTCTCGACGATGTTGCCAACATGGCTCGCATTTTCGCATAAAATAAACGGATAAGCACTGCACTTCTTGAATAAAAAATAATGCTCAACAAAAATCTATATTTTATATGTGTATACACACCTATAATAAATTTTCAAACTAAATTTATTTTCGCTTCCTCTCTCGTCTTTTATTTCTCGCCTCATCCACGTATTTCATCCATTCAATTTCTCTTCCTTCCTCCCCAAGTAGCTCCCTTCTGCTCCGTTATGTCCCCTTCATTCCGGCACCGTTTCTGCCTTATTTCTTGCAGATACTATTGCAACTAATATCTCACCGCTCTGATTTTTCCCTAATTCTGCTCACTCTTGTGTTAATAATAGACGACTGCGTTAACTCATCAAAAAAAGTTTAATTAGAATATTAAATGAGATACTTCTACACAGAATACCCTTTTCACTTGTAAGAAATTGTCAACAGTTTTTTCAAAATACTAAAAAAGGTTAATGATATTTTAGATTAATCGAAATCGATGCTGTCGACATTATCATTAGCTGATTTCGCCGGTTCGGAGATATATGTTGTAGTTCAAATTTAAAGTGTCTTATTTTTTAAAACAGATTTTGAAAATATGATCTAAAACGAAGAATTTAACGAGAAAGTCAAAAAAAACATCGACGGTAACGTTCTTAAACTTGGTTTCGTAGCATCCCGCAACACAAAAATCAATAATTTTAGAAAGTCTACAATCAACCCATCCTCAATAATTTTGTTATTATTGAATATTTTAAATTGTCCTTTGAATTGTTTAATTGCATCAAAAGTGTCTTAAACGAAGAATTTAATGAGGGAATTTTAAAAAACTCATCATCGCGAGCGTTTTTAAATTTAGCTTGATAATATCGAGCAACACAAAAATCAATGATTTTAGAAAGTCCACAATTTTTTCGGAAGTGACCGTCAACTTTTGTTTTTCATTTGGAGTTTGTAATTCAACAAAAAAATTTGAGATAAATTTTTGACGTACATTCTTGTCTGAATTTTAAAGTTTGAGTAATATATTCGCTAATAAAATATTGCATTTTAACAAAATTAAAGCAATTGAAAATTGATCATTGTGTTCATAATCTATCTTCAATAATTTTATTATTATTGAATATTTTAAATTATCTTTTGAATTGTTCAATTCCATCAAAGGTGTCTTAAACGAAGGATTTAATAAAGAAATTTTAAAAAACTCATCATCGCTAGCGATTTTTAATTTAGCTTGATAATATCGAGCAACACAAAAATCAATAATTTTAGAAAGTCTACAATTTTTTCGGAAGTGACCACCAACTCTTGTTTTTCATTTGGAGTTTGTAATTCAATAAAAAAATTTGAGATAAATTTTTGACGTACTCTATCATACTCGACTGAATTTTCAAGTTTGAGTAATATATTCGCTAATAAAATATTGCATTTTAACAAAATTAAAGCAATTGAAAATTGATCATTGTGTTCATAATCCATCCTCAATAATTTTGTTATTATTGAATATTTTAAATTATCTTTTGAATTGTTTAATTGCCTCAAAAGTATCTTAAACAAAAAATTTAATAAGGAAATTTTAAAAAACTCGTCATCGCTGGCGTTCTTAAATTTAGTTTAATAACATCGAGCAACACAAAAATCAATGATTTTAGAAAGTCCACAATTTTTTCGGAAGTGACTGTCAACTCTTGTTTTTCATTTGGAGTTTGTAATGCAATAAAAAATTTCAGCTGTCCTTGACTGAATTTTAAAGTTTGAATAATATATTCGCTAATAAAATATTGTATTTTAACAAAATTAAAGCAATTGAAAATTGATCGTTGTGTTCATAATCCATCCTCAATAATTTTGTTACTGAATTAGTTTTTAAATTGTTTAATAACATAAAAAGTGCTTCAATGTGTCTTTTAATTGCTGATTTTTGAAACACAAATTTTATAATTTAAATACATCAGCACGTTATCTCGTAGATTAATTTGGAAAAAATAAAAGTTATTCAGGATTTACATCATAATATCTGAATGAATACACCATCATGGCACTGCTGCTGGGCTCAAAAGTAATGCTTTGAATCACTTTGAAGTTTATTATATCATTAACTATTCCAAAACTAATTTTAAATATACAGGTCATTATAAATGTTTGTAATCAAAAGCATCTGTAAAAACAAATGCAAATGGTCTTGTTGCCGCTGTATAATCATAATGATATGGATTGTTTATTTTTGACAAATAAGAACATGATCTGTCGTTGCATTGGATTGGAGGTTATATAAAAAATATTCGTTGAATAATTAATTTAAACAAATTGGTGCATATTACTTAAAAGACAGGTTGTTTATATAAATTAAATAATATTATAATAAGGTAAGTAGGGAAGCAAGCGAATACATGTAGTTTAATCTTGCGCTAGTAATAATTAGTACAGCCAAAAGTGAAAAACACTTTTCTCTATAATTAAAATTTTTTTAGTAAAAATTGCTAATTATTCATATAGAGCGGTAATATTTTCTAAACAATTCACAGTCGCCCTTGACTACAAACATCTATAATAATCCGATATGTAGTTTATGAAACCAATACTGTAAACAAAAAGCAAGAGTGCTATATACATCATAATGTATTCTATAAATGTACTCATAAAACATATACAGTAACAGTATTTGCATCATTCAAAATGTATTTATTTTTTTATATTTTTTTTATTTGTTAAAGAATTATTGCATTTATAAAATAGCGTATTCCAAAGATATGAAGCTTAGACTTCCGTTTGATTAAAAACAATATCAACTTTTGTTATATTAAATAGAATTAAATGTATTAAATGGTTTTCTTTAACAATTCGGACAATTTTTTTTTATATTCTTGATATATCACAATGCGATTATTGTCGTTGCTTTTTTTGCACCTTTGGTTTTTATTTATTAAATTCAAAATATTTTAAACAAAATAATTGTTTTTTAAAACATAATATACATAAATATATAAAAAGCAACAAAAATATATTTGTTATTAAAAAAAAGTTGTTATGAACTTAAAAATCTCTTATAACGGCTAAAACGATAATATAAGCTAATAAAATAAGCCACGCTTATATGAAAGCTTCTTAATTTCCTGTTGCAGGATTTCCACATGTTGGTTGTTAGCTTTGTTTTGTATGTGACGTCACAATTAATTCTAATATTGACAGAACCACTTCGTAACGTAACGGTTTTCGTGTAAATAATATATCGCTTACAATGAAACACTTTGTTTCAATTTATGCAATAAAGTGGGACTCATACTGTTTATAACATTTTTTCTTTATTTCGGTGACAACGCGATAAAAGAAGTATTTATATATAATCAAAATTTTTGAAAAATATAACAGTTGGTATAAGCTAATCAACATTTGTTAAATAAATTTTTATCAGGAACGCATGACTTTCGGAACGGACTGTGTAACAGCAATTCAGTGAAGTGTTGAACAGTTTGAGCACCCGTAGGTTTGTTATGAAAAAGACGGATTTGTAAATTGTAAATCAAATTTGGAAAGTTATTTAAAACTTTGGCAGCCGCTTGGAAGTTAAATTATCGAAAAATCGGAACAATTTGCGAAATTGAAAGGAAAGGTATTCTACGCCTCTTTATTGCACCTTTTATTTGCAATAACATCAGTAGCTGGCGCGGTATTAAATCGGCCGAATTTTAATCAAATTTCAGGATATTACCCAATAAATTTGTTACATTCCTCCATTACTTTTACAATTTGAATTATATTTCGCCAATAATACTTGAACCTCGCCGCTAATAAATATAAAAACCAATGATATTCCCATTCTTTTCCAGGCCAAATCGACTTGTGGACACAAGAGGCTAAAGGATGTCCGTGTCCGTGGAACAGGACCGACCATCAGTGTGCATGTTGCGTGGCAGATGGGGGCTGCCATTGCGGAAAAAACGCTCCGAATCGCTGCACACAATGCGGCCTGGAAGAACACTGCAACCATAGTACGTACCAGAAGTAGCGCTCCTAATTAGGTTCTAGCTTATCCCCATTGTGAATGAAATTATGTATGACACTATCATAAAGCTCTGCCATTTGCGTTTTGTGTGTTTGTTGCGTAATAGTCGGGAAAAATGGACGCTTGTAATACTAAAAAGCTTCACAAACAACATAAAATTGTTAAGACTTCCTGAATATTTTACACATGAAGCTTGAAATTTATATCCGACTTATATGGGCTGTGAGCCAGGACTCGCTATATTACATGCTTTGTACGTGCATAAGTACGGGATGTTTGTCCTTGAATCCACTCACTCAGACAAAGGATTTAATAAATCGTATTATTCACACTTTTTTTTTTAAATTAAATAATTCATTTTGAAGTGAGCAATAAAATAACACAAGCAGAAACTCTGAAACTGGTTCAACGAAGAGTTGGAAGTTTTTCTATCACCTAAAACATAATTTTGTTTTGCTGTTGTTGTTGTTTTCGGCCTCTTTTAACATGCTTTTGTTCAATGTGATAAAAAATGTTAAAAACAAATTTAAGAAAAAGTGTTATAATCCAATACACTCTCGCTATCAATTTTTCCTCTGTAAATACATTTTAAATACATCACTTTTTTTTAAATGTTAAAATTTAATAGATTTTTTTCAAATAGCACCATAGTAGTTCACTCAGATTTTTAAAGTCATTTTAGTAAAAAATGCACTGACATCCGTAACTTGATATCTAGTCTAAAATTAAAATTTTGATTACTTAAGATTAGCTGTTAACAATATATAAATTCTAAAATCATAATGGGCCACGTATATGATACTGTAATTTTGACAATTTTATTGAAACCTATTAATAAATTCTAAAAAAGCGAGTGAGCTAGAAAATATAAAGAATACTTAAAAAAGTCGCCAATTGAGAATTTAATGTACTTGGACGCAATGTGACAGTTTCAAACGTGTTTCTGAAGAAAGAATAACAGAGAATGAAAAATTACATATACATTGAGAACTGAATACAAAGACAAAAGATTAAAGTCGATGTGAACAAAAGCAAAGAACAAGTAATGTTAAATATAATCCACAAAAAGCAAAAAGAGTACAGAATGCAAAAATGGGAAACGAAAGTAAACACGAATAAGATGAAACCTTAGCTAGCGAAAGTTATGATGGTTCTAAAACAAAAACACGGAGAACAATGTTGGAAAATGAAATCGAGAGATAAAACAAAAGTGAAAAACCTTTGGGAAAATAGTGTCGAAAAAATGAAAAAATATATAAACTTAGAAGAAATAAAGAGTTGTCAGTAGTGATTAAACGTGCCACACAACTACTAACTTTTGCCGCCTTTTTAATATGACAATTATAGTTAACGTTTAGACAATTTTTCTTTTTGAGACATCATTGGGTACATGTAGATAACTTTTGTCAAGATCCACATTGTATACGAAAGTTGAATATGCAGCTAAGGTAATAAAATAAAGTTTTCGTTATAGGCCACTGTTATTTATCAAACTGCATTGTTGCTATAACAACCTAAAAAATTTTAATGCACGCACCAGCAATCCCTTGGAAGCGGAACATTAAATCTAATACCTTCTCATTATTTTATGAAGTGGGCACGTTTAATCATTAATGATCACTCTGTAAATGTAGCATATGTATAAAAAAATGGTAAGATTCTGGAAGGGTTGTAAAATGGAAAAATAAATTACAGCTGCAGTGTTCAGTGAATTTTAAAACATAATTTTCATTGAATTTTTTGTCATATCTGTTGCATGGGAACGAATTTAAAAAGTTTTAGTAGAACATTATGAAATTCCCCAGAAGCATGAATATTGTATATACTTTGTGTAAATAACGGAAATATCGACGAAGTCTTAAGAAAATGGATTTCCTATTTTAGGTTCCTTTCAAGAAAATCCTCTTTTAAATAAAGGCTAAATTAGTGTGCAAACCAATATTAACAACGTTTCAGTGTACCCAGTCTCCATGGCAACCCTTCGAAAATTGAGCAACATTTTGTAATATCATGTTGGATCAAATTAATGATCAGGCAGACTGTCAATTACTAATACTATTTGCTAATGTCACATTTGTAGTAATGAGCTAGAAAATTAACGCGCGGTGTAAAATCAAAATACGCATTGTTTGGCCAAGGAGTCGTTAAAACCAACGTTGATTGGTAGTAACTGTAAGTGACACTATCAAATTAACCAGTTTTATTGATACCTATCAGACGCTCATTTGTAAATATATGATTAAAAAGTATGCGGTTTGGCAACAATGTAATTGAATGAACAACGTTATAAAAGTTTTCTCATTTTCAAATGCAAGCATGTGGGATTTTTTGTACAAATCGTTAATGCTCGTGATGTAATTTTGTCCGTGTAAACAATGTTTTCGGCGCAACCTCACAGATAATAATCTCTAGCGGAGACATATCAGAGAATCCTGCAGACTCACTGACTAATGCTCTATAATACTTTTTTTTCAGTTATCTCACGCAATTTTAACCCAATATTTACCACAAATAATATTTATGAAGTTCACTGTGTAAACATGCTCGTCTCACAGCGGACTTGACGATGTCAAAAAAAAGAAGGTTTGGATTACATCACCGACACCAACTCAGATTTTTATTGGGGCGACGATGTATCAGCGTTTGTCTAATAAAATCTTTTTTTCATCACGTCACATTTAATCAGGGCATCCATTATATTTGCTCATACAAGCATTCATTTTTGGTTTTTATCTAAATCCCAGGCAAACCAGGAGATAATAATTTTTTTAATTTTTGTATTTATTTTGCAATTCCGACATGATGTCGTTCAACTAATAAAAAAATTCAAACTTTCGTTTTTGTAAATTTTAAAATCTTTTTTGATCTTTGAAATTGAAATTTAAAAGTTTAAAAATTTCTAAATTTTTGCTTTAATATTGTGGAATTGTCTTCTGTCGATTTAAATAAAGCAACATGTTTAAATTACCACCATTTTTGTTTTATTTTTTTACAGTGAGGTCAAACACAGCTTTTTGCAGTGTGCTTTTTATGCTGCTTAACAATATTCATCAATAACCGACTGTTCAAGAACGATTATCTGAATCATAATGTGTCACAGGGTCGTTACAGCTGAGTTCAATAAATGTCAAATTTTGATGGTTGCGTCGATGTCTTAGATGTAATTCAAAATCAGTGTTCGGACTCATAGACCTACTCCGAAAATTTCTGTTAATATAAATTCCAAAAAAAATATGATATTGAAGGATTTTGAATATTTGAAAATTGATAGAAACGTTGACTCATCTTTGAGTTCAGCGAAAATAACGATTGAACTAAAATCAAATTTAATATAAAAGTATTTAAAATCATGCCTTTCGCTTTTGTGCAACATGAAGTACGAGATACAACATACACAAATTTCTTGTCTTTTGTATTTATTTTGCAATTCTCTAATGTGCCGTTCAAACAATAAAAAAAAATTCAAATTTTTGTTTTGTAGATTTTAGAATTTTTTTGTTTTTTAAAATTGAAATTTAAAAGTTAAAAATTTCTAAATTTTTGTTTCAATATTGTGGAATTGTCTTCTGTCGATTTAAATAAAGCAATATATTTATATTACTACAATTTTGCTTTTATTTTTTTTATAGTGAGATCAAAGACAATTTTTTGTGCTTTTTATGCTACTTAACAATATTCATCAATAACTGACTCGTTCAAGAATAATTTGAATCATAATGTGTCGCAGGTCATCACCGCCCAGTTCAATAAATGTCAAAATTTGATGATTGCATCGATGTCTTAGATGTAATTCAAAATCAACGTTTGGACTCGTACACCTACTCCGAAAATCCAAAAAAAAAATGTGACACTGAAAGATTTTAAATATTTGAAAATTGACAGAAACGCTGACCCATTTTTACCGGAAATAAGGATTGAGGTAAAACAAATTTAAAATAAAATTATTTAAAATCAGGAATTTCGTTCTTGTGCAATATGAAGCAATATATACAATCGACAAATTTCTTGTCCATTGGAGTACAGCACAAAAAGACCCATACAAAGTACATATGTTAATATAGCTGTGTGAACAAAAGCAGGTGTGATAATTTGGCTGGGCGTATATATATGTAATTTGACTATCAATGAGGGATTAATTAAGTTTGTCAAAATGTAGTAAATGGCTGGTGGTGTGTAGTTAATTGCCGAATTGTTTGTTTCAGTGTGTAATGTGACGATAATTTCAACCGAATTGATGGCGAAGTCCGGCAAAAGTTTTGGGCAGATTAAGTCGCCCTCGTTGGAGGGACCGGACGCCTGTTGGTATACATTTATTCCATCTTCAACTCAACGAGTAGAAGTTCAGATTTATAGACTTGTAAATGCTGGGAAACATAATGGCAGCAGGTCAGAGAAATAAATTTTATTGTTATAACACATGGTGTTACAAAGTTTCCTAGGTAACATATATTATTTAACCGAGATTGCTGAAACGTTCTGTTTCATATCGGCCGTCATGTTCCGAAACTTAAACACACAACTTCAAATTATTTCCAATTAGTTTTCAGAACCGAAACATGTATCGGCATATCGATACGTATCAATTATGCCGACATGCCCATTTTCACACTACTAAATTTGCATACCCAATTAATATTTAGACCCAAACAAATAAAATTGCAAATCTATTAATACACCCACTCACTCATAAAGGTTCACCATTAAGACAGCCATTGTATCTCGACTATTACATATTTTCATTTTTTAAAGCGCCTCTGTTTGCTCTTTCCAGTCATTGTTACATCGCTTTGATAAGTATATCCAAATTTCTATATTCACTCAAATATAAAAACGTCCAAAACAAACACATGTTGTTCAGAAGAAAGGATAATCTATTTAAACATTACTGGAAATGTAGATGAATTCAAGAATAAAATAAATTCTTTGGCAAACAGAATTTCCCTTCGACTGATTACAAGGATGTTTAGTAGCCGGAAGGGTGTTTTGAAAAGGGTGCGTTTATGTATTTAGCAAAACGGCCGCCAGTATGAACATCCAAACTAAAAAAATGTTTTGCGGTTGCCGATTTTATACTTATCGCCGATTTAGCCTCTTCAGTTAATTTTGTTTAAACTCTTTCTTGTTTAACAGTATTTCCAAACAATTTTGCTGCTCGCTGAATTGTGGACTAAGTTTAATAAATAACAGATTCAAATTATTCAAAGATTCAACAATTTTTCGGGATTTGGCATCTTTTTGAAGAAGCTTATGCATAAATATGTAAAGTAAGACACTACATTAATCCGTAAGATGCAGATTCTGCACCCAAATTGAGGACGGGCTCACATTTTCCGTTTCCAAGCCGTTAAAGCAATGCTTTGACCCACAAACAGAAACGAAAGCGTGCATTGTGCTATTTTTTGCCCAACAATATCTATCTAGTCTTAATTGTGGTTGCGAGAAATGATTTCCAGGCGAGCAGGTGCGAGCTTAAGAGCGTAAATCCAGCGAGGACGTTGTTTTTTTGGTGGTCGGTTGTGAGAGAAGGTTGTGAAATGTCTAAAGCAAAGAGTTTTGGTAATCGGTGAGTTAGCCTCGTTCTGTCGCGTAATAAATTCGAAATTAAACGGTTACCTTAAAATTAGCGTTCAAAGAGGGTTGTTTGTGAGGGGAAATAGGTGTAATGCTCGATAAGGTAATTGGTGAAATGTATATATCTTTGAATATTTAGGCGGAGATATTATTTATGACATAAATGAACCCCTGCCATTTGGAGGAGTGAATTCGCATCATGAATGGCGTGTTTAATATTTTCTCGGGGATAACGATCAGACATAAAATTCCAGGCTCCTGTGAAGCTCACCATTGTTTGATTTAAAGAGCTAAAGTTATAATAAGGCGGTTTTTTATTAAATACTTTTGTTGTGTAGATAAGAGTTTCTTTTTATGTTTCGTTTGCCTCTTATTTCTTCTATTAGTGAATTATTATCAGAATGTGAGTTCCCTTTCAACAGTGACAACTTGTATGTTTCAGTTTTCAAGCAAACGACTCACCCTCGCTTCATCTCTTCTTTTTTCAGTAACCACATTTTCTAACCTTGCACCTTCTAAAGCCCATAACAATTCTTCGAGTTATTGCGTTTCCTAAAGCTCTTCTCAAAGGAAGGAAAAGGCAAGATATATATGACAAGAAAGTCTACTTTCAGATGATATATCTCCATGTTCTGAATATTTTTGCAAAAAATATACAATCGTCACAATTATTATTTCCCCATTTAATAATTTACAAAACTTAAACTGGTTTACTTGTTGCATCCGTAAATAATGAGGGTGCATTTTCAACCCTGCTCATGCTACTCCCAATACTAACATAAATAATATTTTGAAGTATGTCTTAATAGAAGACGTCGACGGTCTCAGAGGAAATTGTATCGCGATTGTTGCTGCAACAAAATTGCCGAAAACAACTCCTAATCATCCTTTTTTTTTTTTTAACAGAAACTTTTGCCTCGCCTCCCACATGTATTAATGAAATTACCGCCGCCACAGCAACCGAGGTAATTACTAAGTATATTCCGTGGTTAACTGCTGCAGTAATGAATTTTTATGGTTTTAGTTTGTATGAAAATGAACTTATTCCGTAATAATTGGAGTACGCGATTATATGCTGATAGTGACGCTGTTATTGTAAGGGGGAACATTATCAAAAACTTGCCTGCAAAGCAATTAAAACCAGATTTCAACAACTTTCCGAAACGATCAAACTACGCCAAATGCCATACAAACCGACAAGCAGCAAATTCTAAACTATCAGATGCAAGAGGAAGGCATGACATCATCATTTAACGAAAAATTTTAACATAATTTACGAGCAGTTTTGTTCGCCAAAGCGCTGTGAAGAACAGAACACCATTCAGTACCTTTCAAAACATTTTAAGTGTTATACTTCCACTTTAAGTGTTATATTCAAGCGAATAAAAGTTGAAAAAGTACTTTATTTTTTCATTTCAGCTTCAAGTTTAAATACATGCGCCATACGTTTCCATTATTGATTCTCTTATTTTATGGGTAGTTGCATTTGTTATTTTAATTCACAGATTTTTTATGTTTTCTTACTCATCTGGAGATATTTTTCTTTTCTATTTATTTTCTTGCAAAATTTTTACATTTTACTGTTATACTAGCGTGCGATTTTTTTCAAACCAGTTCTAATCTAACTCGATTTTTGTATTGTTGCACTCTCATATACACAAATATTTCTACATTTTCTAAAATTTTCTGTAATTTTTAATATAGTGTTTGCTGTTCCATTGGTTAGGGATGTTACTATTTTGTTATAAACTACCAGTGATTGTGTGAAGATTTCTACAAATAAAATGATTTTGGTGTCTGGAGTGTTTGATTTGCACTAAATATCAAAAAAAAACTTGCATAAAAGCGTGTAGTTGCTTGGAAATACATCAAAAGAAAAGCTCAATTTACTCAACTAGATAACTTAATTACGGCGCCTCACAATATTAGAAACGTCCTTAACTCATTAAATGATCGATTTTCTCGAGACTAAATAAAAAAGAAGCCTTAGCGTTGAGGACCGCAATTTAACTTTTAAAAATTTAAGAAAGATTGTGAAAAACACAACGAAAAAGTACGAAATGAAGCTGAAAACAATATAAATATTCCACTGCTGTTGTGGGTCATTCAGCTAGATGGATGTAAAATAAACGGTTATTGAAGGAAAGAGTAACTGGCAACCACTTGTGATATTCTTTGCGAATATTTAAAAGTAGCGTCCTCCGTTTAACAATTGTTAGTTTGGGTTTTTTGTAGGTTTGTAAAATTTAGCGTTCGCTGGTTATTAGTTTAATTAAAACTAAATTAAATTAAATTTGCACGTAAAAGTGCCATTGCCGAAATTCAGGTGTGTGCTTGATGACAGAGGTGGTTTTAAAAAATGTTTTTAAAAATTCTAACATCAAGTTGAAATGTATTATGTATCATGTACCTCACATAAAATCTAATTTGTCCGCCATAAACAACACAATACACACAATGTACATCACGATTCACAAAACGAAGAATTTTCTACAACAATCCCCTAAAGCAACTAATGCTTTTATCTCTTATTTTAGATTTCAGACATTTAATTTTCAAGTTAAAGAGGAAAACCACGACCCAATTACATGTTTGTTGGATAAAATAAATATTAGTTGCCTTTTCCAGCTGTGTTGGGGGGTTCCTCCAACTCGTTACCGGAACTGAACCACAGTACAGCTCCAACGACAACCAAATTTGTGGAAGCAACGAAAGATACGCCCCACCGGTTGTCTTCTTCGCCGACGACGGCCTCGCCACGCTTCTCTTTCAGTAAGTAACAGAAACTCGTCAGATGAAAATTTGATAACGTCGATATTTCCAACGATGTCGAAAATATTTCGATTACGATTACGAGCTTTAGGTAAGTTTCTCTTGAACTATCTTAACCCTAGGATGCACATCGTGGGCATTGTACCATCCTCCATAAAAATGGCTTGAGAAGAAATTATTACACCTTAATATATGTTTTCATTAATATGAATTACAAATTGGTGTAACATTGTTTGTAAAATTATTTATTATTAATTTTATATCGTTACCCTATATTCTCACATCATGAGCTTCAGAGGCCCAGCACTTCGCAATATTTTGTGAATGACCTAGCACCCTTTTATTTCAATTAATTTTTTCTATATTATTTGCAATTAGAAATTATTTATAATTTATTGATAATTATTTACAATATTCTCCATCAATTTGACAAACGAAGCAACATAGTTTTGATTCTTCCAATTATCCTCAAGTGTAGAGATGCATAATACAATAAATAACAGTGCTATCTTCAAAAAGAAATATCAGGGGGAGGCTAAAAAAGTGCTTAATACAATAAAACAAAGAGTAATGTCCACAGAATGGACCAGAAATTGTTGGCAAATGATGTTTTTTTCTGTCTTTTAAATATGATAATTCTCAATGTTTCAAACTATCCTACAGGCTTAAATTACAAAAAAAGGGATTTTTTTTTAATTACTCAACAAGTGATGAAAATGTATCTAACGAGACATCAAAAGACGTAATAGAAATATCAAAACTCACGAAAAACTTTAAAATAAATGAAAAAAAAGTGACGTCTAAAGCGTAAAAAATCTTCATTATATCCTTCAAATGTAAACAGAAAAATACTAAGGTGTAGCACATAAAAACAAATTAACATAAAGAACGTTACATTGAAAACGAAAAAATATACCGGTACTTATAAATATTTATAGTCAAAAGCGGCTGTGAATTGTTTAGAAAATATTACCGCTCTATATGAACAATTAATTGTTACTAGCGCAAAATTAAACTACGTGTATTTAGTTATTTCCCTAATTACTTTATTACAATGTTATAAACAACATGTCTTTTAAGTAATATCCACACCATTTTGTTTAAATTAATAATTCAAAGAATATTTTTTACATAACCTCCAATCGTGTTCTTGTATGTCAAAAATCGGAATCATTATGATTATACAGCGGCAACAAGACCATTTACATTTGTTTTTACAGCTGCCTTTGACTACAAACATTTACAATGACCTTATATTTAAAGTCACTTTCAGATATGTTAAGATTTTAAATTTAAACATTCAGATATCTAGCATATAATCACAAAAATATTTTTTCAATATTCTAAAAGTAAACAGTTTTCCAGCGACTAGTGTGTTTATAAATGAAAAAACTTCTCATCCCAACTTCAGAAGTGGTTGGGGCGTTTTTTAAATTAAGGATAATTTGAGGCTGAAATCCAATTCGATTAACTTTCACTTCAGAAGGTTGGAAGCCTCGTGTCAGATCCGAAATCTCGATTTTCGATTATTTAGTTTTTATAATTACTGATGGTTAATTTATACAGTCGCAACTTAACAAATGAATCCTTGAATCGCAGTGAAAAAAGAAAAAAGTAATGTGATAGTTTTTATATTTAAACTGATATTTTCCCAGTTTCGTCTGCATGAACCAACAACAAGAAATAGCACTTCAAAGTGTAAAATGAATGATATTGTTATAAAATAATGCCAAAAATTTTATTATACATTCTGGAAGAAACTTTTTCGAGGCGAAACCGAAAAATATGCAGTTTGCAGCAAATGCGTTCTGTACTTTTCATAAAATGAAACAATTCAATTTTGTACATAATGGTGGGAAAACAACGGGTAAGTTTATAGGAAACCACTGCCACTCGACTCCAAAAATGACCGACATAAATAAACCTAAACAAAATTTTAAACAGTCAACAAGTTGCCGTAAGCACGCCTTACCATCAAATAAATCATGGCAATTATATCGTCTTTTTAGAAAAAAATCTACAAAAACTCGAGCACCCCTTTATGCCTGACAACAGCAATATTAAAAATGTAATTTGAAAGAATGAATACCGGGCTAAAAAATAACTAATCTTGATTAAAGATCTTTTAAACAGCATTATGTTATTTTTTTAATTTGGCTGTCTTCGTCTGATGTTTCATTTCCTCCACTTCAACCGATATGAACAGTACGAAAACTGATGTCATCATTATGGAACCGACAATTGAACTCGCCAACACTACTCAGAAAAGTCATATTAGTTGCAAAAGTCAGAGGTTAAATGTTGCTATTAAAATTTCTAATTAACGTTTTTTGTTTTTATTTATTTAAACACGGTCAATGTGTTCAAAGGCAATGGTTTAGTAAATTCCGGGTGTGCCTTCTCTTTTATCATTTATAAAGCATGAAATGCGTGAGTAATTCAAATTTTTGCTATGATATTGTCTTTTATGCTGTGAAAGCAATAAAGTTAGTCTTTTTAGAGATTTTTATTGCTAAGCAACCGTAACGGTAAAAATTTATAATGATCAGTTAGTTCCTCCTCTTTGCTTTAAAGTGGACAACAGAACTCGATGAGTTCTCTTTACAATTATAGAAAAGTTGCAGTGGAAAAAGTCTGATAAAAAAAGTCGAGTAAAATTCAAATGTTTCTACAACATTTATTCATTAATAATTCACTCTGTTCAGTTTCTTTTTTGTCTTGTTAACATAGAAAGTTGTATAACAACTGTTTCGTAACTTCCTAAAACAATAGCGATATGCTGATTTTTAAAATAATAGCTGAAACTTAAAAAGATCGCTACTTTAAAGCACAAATGTGTATATGAAAAAAAAAATATATATATATA
>QDEB01116101.1:0-11429 GCA_004193795.1 Asbolus verrucosus | reverse complement strand
TCGTACAGTCAGTAAGTTGATTCGAAAAAGAGAACGAACAATTTTGTGAGTGGAAAAAATAACAGTCCGGTAAGTGTAGCTTGGTTACACTTGACAGGTCTGATACTGCAGTAGCTCACTTACCGGACTCAAAATGGAGCCGGGAAACGAAATTACCGGACAGTTGAAATAAAATAATTAAAATTGTTTAAAAAATCGATAATTTGCACTAGTGGAAAATTATTGCCTAATTTGACTATGACTGGATGATTTTTCAAAATTTAAGAGTTTTCATTGGCTCATTTTGTAAGGGAAATACAAGTAAACTATAAGTGCTGAAATTTTTTTAGGAATTATTTGTTGTTTCTATGGAAACTTCCTACGATTTCACGGAAGAAAACATGATCTGAAAATCTCACGAGACGAAATCGATCGGGATTTTCTATGGTGTTTTGTCGAGTGAAATTGGTCAAAGTTTCAATAGAAAAGGCAAACAATTCTCATAAAAAATTACAGCTCGAATTTAGGCAGACTATTTTACGAATGAATTAGGAACAATATTTACTAAAATTAATTCATATATGTTTTAATAGCGCCTCAAAAAAAAAAAACAGATTTGTTTATTTTATCGCTATAATAACGAAATGTCAATGAAGTACATGCATGTTATCATTGTAATCAGTTTCTTATTGGTTAAAAATATTAAAATTTGTTATTTGATTGGTTATTATAAATATAAATAGTAAATTAATCACTATACTATTGTTCCGATTGGTGAGAATTTGAAAAATGGTGTAATTTCACGTAAATGAAATTGTCACTATAACATTAAATTACTGAAGTCAGTAACAGAGCTCGAGTTAAAAACATGTAAATTCACATAATATAATTTTTGTTCGTTAAAGGTGCAAAATTAAAAAAAATATATATCAAGATTGCTAAGGTTCTTCTAAACTAATATTGATATAAGTGATGCAGCCAGCAGATTTTTAAAAACAAAAGAATTAAAAATTCTATCATGTCATATGGCACATAGCCATCAGGTCCTAAACGTAACAAAAATTATGGCACACAGGTTAGTGCGAAGTGGTCACATCCTCAACTAATCGATCCCAGTCGAATTCAGTCACACCACTCCTAGAACTTAGTTCTCCTAAATGTCGAAATCTCCTATCGAAATCGGCATCGCGCGCTCTTAACTTATTGAACCTTTTAAACAGCAACTCTTTAGCGAACTTGTACAGTTCGATGTCTAAATTATTGAGCGAGGCTATTTTCGCCGCTTGAGTGGCCGTCAACGTTGGCATCGTCGAACTCGAAACGGTCGCGTTGTTTTGTTCGAACGGGATCGCAAACCTCAAATTGAAAGTTTCCTCAAAAATATACTGGGAAATTTTTTGATGTTCGGTCAAACCGAAAAACGCCATCGACTCTAGATTTTTTTTAGCGCTTATCAGCATCGTCCTATCTCTATCCGCTTTCGACATGTAATTTTTATCGTAACAGCCCACCAATTCGAGATCCGCCAACATTCTCGTTTGGCGGTTGATGGCCAAGTTGCTTTCGCAGTCGATGAATTCATCCAATTGAACACCTTCCCAATCGTCCCCCGTGTAACAGGGCGGGATCTCTTCGTCTTTGGCTGGCCGTCCTTTACAGTAATGTCTAGAACCTTTCCAAGTGGCGCCGCGTTGGACGTGTCTAAACTCGGACAAATAACGGGCGACCGGTTCTCGCAACAGCGTTATGTAAAAATACCGACGTTTGATTACGTTACCTTCCAGCTCGTCCAGTTTTTCATCGACGCAGCTCGTCAATTCGGTCCAGTCGGCGTGTAGACCGCATTTCCAGCCGGTCGTGTAGCGACTGAACAGCCAGCTTTGATTTGAATGAGGTCGGAAACAGTAGCAGCGTTTCCGGGTCAAGGGACAGGTACACGGCCGTTTCAAGTCCAGATCATGGACGAGATGTTTCCCAAAAGATGTACCTCCTAAAACAACACAGGTAGTTGCATAATTATAATTAAATAAAACAAACAATAATATAAAAGAAAAGCTGCTTAATGCTTAATACAATACATAATAAAATAATGGCGCAATAAAACTCACCAGTTTTCTGCATATGAAGAAAAACCATAACATCATGTGAGTCCATGTCGAATGAAAAATCATCATTCAACATGTCATCGTAACTTAATCCTATTTTACTATTGGAGTGAGTCAAGGGTTTACCCAAACTATCCTCTAATGATATGGATGCTTCTTTATTACTAAGGGCACAAACCTGCAATATTTATCAATTAATTATTTAGATTATCATGTTATATACTGATGTTACTTTATCAGGGCAAAAGTAGCCAAGACCTACGATACCAAACAGAGCAAGGGCAACACAAAAAAACCCTATGCTTCGTAACCTGGAAGATTTTGGCTCCATTTGTTTTATTTCGTAAACACCATTCGGTAACAGCAGTGCTATATCACTGTCAATCACTTGCACTGATACGCTTTTCAAATTCTTCATTATTCATTTCACATCCATACCATTTTGTAGTTATAAACCTTTTTATCTGATCAGAGTCATGTTAGCCCATCCATTTGCAATACATTTTTGACAGCGATACAAATTTGACGTTTTGTTTTGACTTTGATTTGAAACTAACAAATAACAGTACATGATCCAAAATTCTTCATAATCATGGAATATTTTCAGTGGTATATTTGATGATTTATTCCAATCTCACTTACAGTAATTATTGGATGTTTAATTAAAAATAATAAAATTTAAATATGATAAAATTGCTGTTTAGCTGTTACCGAAATAAGAAACAAAAAATTTTAAAATATTTAGGGACTTCGTTTCACCTGCCATCATGTCCTATACTTAACCGTATTATGAACATTTGTTAAATATGAACATTTCATTAATGTTTCTCCAAAATTATGGAATGATGAGACTCCCAGTCAGGTTCGATAATGAAATCTCTACTTTTGGGTCTGTGCAGGAGTGGTTCGTATTTCCACGGCGGTTGTTTGAAAGGAACAGCTATGTGGAGGGATGCATTAATTTAATCCATGTTCCAAAAAATGTCTAATACTACCTGTTCCGGTAGGTAAAATATGTATAACATGCAACCAATACAGCGTATGTGCTAGCATCCAAGTTAACCAAAACATTTCTTTGTTATAATGGAAAGACGTACGTTTTTGAGGCCACACAAAAATGAGGCTTTTCTGCTGAAATTTTGGTTTATTCAAGTCTTCGGGTATCGATATTTTTCTGTAAATATCATCACGAGAAGGTTTCTCTAAAAATTTTGGCGGTTTTCCTCCAAATATGTAATGATTCAAACTGATAATTGGAGTATTTATAGCGCCTGGAAAAGGTTTCAAATGATCAGATGTCATTTCAGTTTATAAATTATGTAAAAATTTGATTTAGTCGCTGGAATTTGGTGATACACGCTAAGTTGATGCTTTTTGTTTCTGAATTTGACAAGTGTCAAAAAAATGTATTTTATTGAGAATTGCCATTAACATATAAACTCATTTTATCAACGGTCATTATGTAGCGAAATTTCGTTAATTGGATACTAAATTATCATAATTATATTATTAACAGTGATAATTCAGTAGACCGTAACGGCATCCCCCTGTGTAATACATATTTACGTTGTGTGTAAATGCGTAAAGGTTATGAAAAAGTGAGGTTAAGTGTTTTGTAATTATCGCTTACGTAACATTAAGAAATTTGGTCAATTTTTACGAGTATCATGGTATCAGAGTGTTACTTCAAGCGGTCTTAAATAAACTTAATGTGATGTATAGGCGTGCAGTTCGACTGCTGCGTCATCGGGATCAGTTTTTATTGTACGCTTTGAGCAGGAAATTTATTCAACAATCGCCAGGTGTTTGTTAAAATAGTTTCAAACCAAATTAGGTTCGCATAATTTTGACATACTTTTCGTTTTATTTGCTGCATTATTAGTCGTCAGGATGGCGGATAAGGTGGACAAGGCCAAACTGAAAAATATTCTCACTCCTATACAGTATCACGTAACACAAGAGAAAGGGACTGAGAGACCATTTACAGGTAATTTTTTAAGTTTTTTTATATATGTTATTAAAGGCTTTATTTTTAGGGTGTTATAATAAGACTTATGATGAAGGTACTTACGTTTGCATTATTTGCGAACAACAGTTGTTCAGTTCCGATACCAAATATGATAGTGGATGTGGCTGGCCTGCTTTCAATGATGTCTTAAGCCAAGGAAGAGTTAAATTAACGCCAGACACCAGTGGAGGTATTTGACATTTTTAAAAAATGATTTATATACAATTGTTGAAAAAAACACGCATCTTTTTTATTTAATTATTTTTGGACAAACTTTTGACCTTGATTGGCCAAGGTGAAAAGTCATGAAGAAAGTAAATGAAAGATGTCAAGATGATGTGATGTATTACGGCAGTGTTTTTTTACAACAATTTCTTTAATTTTGTCACACTATATTTGCGCTTCCTTGTTGCACCACTTCCTAATAAAAATATTGAATTTATTGTTTAACCTTATGCATTCATTAAATATTCTAATATTGGGCTTGGCCTTATGAAATACGCTTCTCCTGAATTAATACGCAGATCAAAAATTGGCTTGAAATAAAACAAGCACCATTTTGTGAATTTAATGAAATATACAAGAGGTCTCTGTTGCATAATTTGATAATTTAAAATATGTAACTTATTTATTGTTAAAAACCAACCAATATCAATTAAGAATTTGTCAAAGTTGAGCCTTTTAGAATTTCTAGTTCCTATATCACATGGTGAAACTATGCTTGTTACCACTCTAACATAATGCATTGTATAAATTTATTGATAATTAAAACTAACTTTTCTTGTATACATGACGTCATGAAAGAGCCATTCATTAGTGGGTTGTTTTGAACAATCATTAATTATCAATGTCCATTATCAAAAATACAAATTAATTGTTTTGTTCATTACAATTGTAGCAAATGCTTGTTTTTACATTTAAATAATTATACATAGTTGTTACTTTCTCTCAAATTTTACTAGAATATACGAAACGTATTGGAAAAATGAGATTAGATTGCAGCTATTGGGAATTTAAGCTAACATGTCTCTGTATATAACGTGCGATCAAAAAGTTTTCTGGTTAGAATATGCCATGGAAATATTGATCATGTCTTTGATTGAGGCTACAAATGTCAAATTGAAAATTGTCAAAAATTAAAACCTGTCATTGATGCCACACACGTCGTTGCTTGATTCGTACGCACCAGTTTTGATTTACAGTCATCCAGTCTTGTCTTGAATAGCTTCAAAGACAAAAAAACTTTTTGATTACACGTTACATATTTTCCAAATTGCTTCAAGTAAAATTGTGAACAAAATTTGTCACATATTTGTCACGACAGTGTGTCATTGTCATACAGCTTTTTAATGCCTAACCAATCTTAATCAACATAATAAACATATAAAAACCTAAAGTTAAGAGCTACTTATCATAAAAGTGAACGGTATATAGCTAAAATAACTTAGAATTAAAATTTATTGAATTGCTTTACAAATTTTAGACGTTCAAGTACAAAAATGGAAATAGGTTATTCGCCCAAGTTAAATCTTCACAAATTTGTTTTGCTGTAGTCAATTTGCTATCTTGTTTGAGCTTTCTTAAGATAAAACATTGTTCATGTCATGCTATGATGGAGAAGAGTATTTTTTTAGTTTTGGTTTAACTTTTTTTGTAACGATAATAAACGTTAAAAATCTTAACAAATCTGGTCTGTTCTGAAGAATTTAATTAATTAATTAATTTTTTAAAATTAGGATACATGCATTATTAATGCCACACAATGCCTAAAATATTTAGCAGAATACTACTGTGTATGTGTTCTGTTAATTGTTTTGAGTATCGTAAAAAAGTGTATCCATACCTTTGTTGAGTTGGCGATTCATCAGTGAGAGTGGAAAATGGTCATGTTTCTGTCTGCGACTATTTAATATGTAATATTTTTCATATGTCATGCTATCGCTTTCTCAATTCTCTTTACAATTCGCTGTCACATTACGTATACAGAAATGCTTGATAACGTCTAACGTGCTAAAAATATAAGCTCTTGTTTTTTTCATTATTTGTTTTGTTTTGGGTTGTTGGTGATTTTATTTCTTTCGGGAAGCTAATGTGACTTGTTTTCTTTTCATCTACCTCGCCTTATCCCGATCTCCAAAATTTTATGTTGTACCCGCTTTGTAAATCAAAATTATTATTTTCCATTCTATATTATAACTTTTTTGTTGTCCACTTGGGTTTTTTTGCGTTTTTGCGTTTTTTCCATCCCTCCCTGTTTTGTCCTTCTTTCCGTCTGATTAGTTGGAGCGAACCTACTACTCCTAATATCCCAACCAGGGCGAATAAGGACCGAAGTGACGTGTGCTCAGTGCGGCTCCCACCTTGGTCACGTATTCAACGATGGACCATTGCCGACGAGGAAGAGGTTTTGCATCAATTCTGCTTCGTTAAATTTCATACCGGCGCCAAAAAAAGGAGGCGAAGATAATTAGGAGGGAGAATTCGAGGACTAAAAGCCTCCACAAAGTAGGGCGGTCGCGGTCCATGTTATTTATAACATGAATCGCGTCTGATCGCCACCGCGGCCGCTCTGGTTTGTGGAGGCTTTTATATTTAAATAAAAGGAGAAAAGGACCATTGTTAACCAGAGTGATAATTTCATTATTTGAGTCTAATTTTTCGTTGTTTCTTAATTTTATCATTTACTTTTTGTGTATAATTAAGAATTAATCAAATGAAACATTTTTGATAACATATTAAATAATAACGAATTACAATTGTCAGTTGAGTGTGACTGCAATCGTGTTAATCAATTATTTGTTTGAAATGTGTACAACACTAGACTCCATTTGCTTTACTTCCTGCCATTTCCGTTTTGAAAGATACATGTCACATATTGGTTTTGTACACCAGCCAATCACAGATTAGCATCAAAAAGTCAAATAGTAACTTGAATCAAATTGAAACGAGTTTGAAGTAATCGTTAATGGAGTCTAAAATGCATCAGTTTCGGTCACTTTTTCAATTTCCCAGGTTTCGTCTTATCATTAGAAGTTTAACTTTAAACATATCAATTTTTGTCTAATTATTACTGAAATAAAATGGGTACCGAAATCTCTTTCATTGTACGTGGTTCTAAGTTACCGAAATAAATGCATGTTGTTATTTTGTGTTTGTGTATTTATGCACATAACCTTTCATTAACAGTTCTTGTGAGGCTTTTATAGTTTTGTTTGTAGTATAATGAATAAATTTTCTATCTAAAATGAGATTTATTTATGAGTGTCATTAAGTTTACTGACAAAATGGTCGACAGCTTTCTTTTATTATTATACGAAAACAGGTTTATTGGTTTATTTTGAAGCATAGTCCTCTAAAAATTGACGCACAATGAAAGTGTAAAGATTTAAGTTATAACAAATAATTATAAAATGATTTTATTTTAATTACCATACACAATCTTTCATTGGCAACAATATGCCTATGAATATACCTTGGCAATCACAATATGAATTTTCTTTCATAAATACTAGTGCAAAAATACTATAACTAGGTAAATCATCCAGACTGACACTCATTCTTTTTCTATATGTATAGACCTTTGACAGGCGTAAGTTTTACAATAGTTTTTTTCCTATTATATCTTTACAATTTTTTTCTTAACAAAATATTATAAAACATTAACAAAAAATATTGGCTAAAAATAATAAATAAAATTTCGTAGAATATTATTAATAAAGGTTCTACATTTATAGATAATTTTTTCATTACAAGACTGATCGTCTGTTGTATAGTTCATAAAAGAAATCAAGATAAAATATGAAATTATAAAACAGGAACTACCTAGCTACGTAAGTTCACATTTTCAGTCAAGAAAGCGCCAAAGCAAGGAAAAAAAAAGCATAAATAAGTTCAATGAATGACAAAATAAAATAATGTTGCATTATTATTATGAAATTAGGCACACGTCTCCTGTCACTTATACAAAACATCAGACCTCTATTTAAATGCTTACGTCCCTAATAAAATACGACCCATATAACTAGAACTGCAAGCAAAAACTCATAAAATATGTTTATATTACATTATAAAAAAAAATCGAATGCATTTCTAGTAACATGGGATATAGTCTGTCACGTATAATATATAATACAAAAGGAAATAAATAAAAAAACAACTTATCACTAGTGTTGCTTAGCTGCTTCTTTCGCGGCCAAAATCAATGGTGTTAACGTTCCCAACGGCCTCGCTAATTTTAAAAATGGATGCTACAAGAAAAAAAATCGAAATAACCGCACTCGATTAATTCCACGAACTTACTTTCAATAAATCGCGTGCCGAAGATCTTTTATCGACTTCAACGGCCAAACACTGGTCCAGAAAATCTTGGAAGGCGGGTGACAATTTCTCTTTGTCTTTGATGTCGGGTTTACCATTGGTGGCGATTAGATACAACGCTCTTAGAGGGTTTTCGTTCAAGTAAGGCGGTTCGCCTTCGATCATTTCAATAGCCATTATGCCCAAAGACCATACGTCGACCTAAAACAGTTTGATTTTTTCTTAAAGCGATCATTTCGGTGTTTTGATCACGATTACTTTGGGTCCATATTGCTTTCGGGTGACGACTTCTGGTGCCATCCAGTACGGCGTTCCTACCATTGTGGTTCGTTTTGATTGTTCCGGACTAATTTGAGCACAAAAACCGAAATCAGCTGCACATTTTCAAATTAGTAGGGCCACTTCAAATCTATCGTGTTTACTTACTCAACTTGACGGAACCGTCAATTCCTAGGAGGATATTGTCGGATTTAATGTCTCTATGTATGACTTGGTTAGAATGTAGAAAGTCGAGAGCCTGAAGAACTTCTCGACACACAGCCGCTATTTGACCCTCGTCCATACACGTTTCTGTAACTACGTCAGTCAGTGAACCTCCCGGTAAATATTCCATCACGACCCAAAGTTCCTGTGATGTAAATAAATGCATCGTCAATTAAACAACGGAATGAAAACTCTTAAAATAAGTATATTACCTCGTTTACAAGATAACTGTCTAGATAATTTACAACATTCCCATGCTTATTTTCTCGCATTACTAGAATTTCATTGATAATTAGTTCTTTCTTAGGCTGCTGCGATAAATTCATTTGCTTGATGGCCACTTCAACACCGGTTGACGTTTCCATTGCCGTGTAAACGGTCCCGGAAGCCCTAAACACCCGATAAAAATACATTCCTTGTAACACGTTAGATGATTGCAACTCTTACCCTTGACCGATCTTATCGATTTTCGTGTATTTCCTTACCGGATCGCCGACCGAAACTATACTTCTCAGCTTCTCCAGGATTTCTTCGTCGCTCATTTTTTTCTTCCGTTTTTCCGACGCCGCTCTCGACATTTCCGGACCGGCCTGGTTCTTATTCCTATCTAAAATCGGCGCTGCCGGCGTCGAGTTTGCATTCGCCCCATGCGTAGGTGTGGTGTGAGCTGGGCTTAAACTATGAGTAGGTGTTCCAACGCTGTTGTTCGTTATTTGAGTGTCTTCTATAGGTTTCGTATACTGCAGAAGAAAAAAAATTAATTATATTATATATATATTTATGTTCACTTCGTTAAGAAGTTACAACGCAGCCAAAATAATGCTTAAAGACAATTTGAATTTTATTGTGCTGCAAAGCCACAATGTCCTGTGCCAAGATGGAGAATATATCCGAATGTGGAATTCATTTAGAAACAGTAAAGTTGAAGAATCGCCAATACTAGCTATCACAAGTTAGCTTTTAGAAAAACAACATAAAATGGTTAACAAAAAAAGAGAAGAGTATAATCACTCTTTCTACAAATAGAATTATATTAAACCAGTAATTTGATAAATTTTAAATTAATAACAAATAATGATGAGGACCTACAGAAATTAATAAACATTTCTCCTTTTATTTCTTTCTTTCTTTTTTTAATTATACGTCATAATGAAATGACAAAAATTTAGAGATTCTGATTTTATTGATTTTTTCAGGATTTGCTAATGAAAATTCAAAATTACAGTTAATACATGCAAAGGAAACGAGGCAATACTTCTATTTGAGTACTTTTCACAATAGTTACTTGTGTATCAAAAGCGTAATATGTATTGAGCGTGGACACGCGAACGAACACATTTTGCGCTCGAGGTACACAATATTTTGTCCTTGACTGCTTAAAAACGTTCAGTTAATCAAAAAAATACGAGAAATTGTAACCCTTATCATAGCTGTTAACGGTGACAACGGTTAGGTGTACCCATCCAAAGGTTTGAGTAACAAAGAAAACAGATTGACAAGGTTCTTTTTCGTGCTTACTTAACCAAAATTAAAATAGAAGTCTAACCCTAATTTTGGTTAATTTAAACTGAATCCCACTCTGTGCACTTGTTGATTTCTTTAAATCAAAATACTTACGATGCTTTTGGTGCGTTCGGGACGACTGGCGATAGGCGGAGGTGGTACTTCATCTTCGATTTCGGAACTGGCCGCGTGTGCCGGACTGTGATAGGAATGAGGGCCGCCTTCGGCTTCTGTTGGAGTTGTGCTACTCGGACTTGAACTCGACACGCGACTTAAGGATGAACCTGCATAACAATACATATTTACGTTTGTTCGAAACGCGGGAAATTTTTAGATACAATTCGACGCTAACCTGAATGAGTTGCCGTTGTCGTTTTTGTCATATATTTTGTATTAGGAGGCTCTTTAGTCGTATTNNAAAAATTAAGTGGCGTGCAATTTCGTGGTATATATTTACAGTACATGTAGTCGACATACAGGATTCACATTAATTAAAAGGAGAATTACTGTGCTTCAAAATTTTATATGACAAAGCCAAGATGCAGCGTTATAACGAAATGTTAAGAATTAATTTATTAGCAGGTTATATGTGGATTTTTTCCTCGCTTTATAGTCTTACCATGGATAGACGATAGACGATTCATCGTAAGCTATGAGCTATGATTCTTTTAAGAGAAAATTGTTACTGAAAGAAATATGTTTTGATATAAACTACATCTTTTTTTCCAGTAGACTTTCTGCTAACTTTTCTTGAAATCAACAATATCCCATCCTGCTTCATGTCAAACATAAACATATGAAATCTATTGAATACGACATGTTTCAAATACTGCTAAGAGGAAAAAGAACAAAAAAAAAAAGTCAATTTGAAGCAAGTTGTTCATTGTTCAAATCTTACATCACTGTAAATCATATGTTGTACATATAACTACTGAAAATTGTTTAATAACACGTTCAATTTAAAAAGATTAATATTGTAGAAGAATTTAAATATTAAGTGGTAGGTACTTAAGGTTTCCCTTATTTTAGTTATT